>OMNV01002704.1:3427-16988 GCA_900303265.1 Brotula barbata
ATATACATATATATATAAATACATCCATTTGACAGGCACTTTTCAGTCCTCCTGATGTGCCCATGTCCCCCTGACGTGATGTTTCCTGATGATCAAATCTTCCACTCACACATACCTGCCAGCTTTACAGGTCGAGCATTCTGCTTCCTTACGATCCGCACCAAGACCAAAACAGAAATTTTTGTGTAATTAATCTATAAATTTCGATTTGCCTTAGGCTATTTTGAGGCGCTGTGCAGTAATGCAGTCAAGCAAGCTGCTGGTCTGTCCCCGTGGCGTTGCACTTCCGTAAAGCACACACACACACACACACACACACACACACACACACACACACACACACACACAGGGTAATGAATGATGAGCCATTTGACCAATGGTTGTGTAAAGGCCATGTATGAGAGGGCCGGACTACAGAGAACGGTCAAGGCTACCGATCCCCGACAAGCTGGCTGGAGTTTCTTCCTTGTGGCAGGTGGGGAGTTGGACTGGGACAGTACACCTGTCAAACAGCAACGCAGGTGTCCTAAGGCCAGCTCAGAGAGGACAGATACCTCCTCTTGGAGCAGAGGGGCAGAAGGAGCCAGGCAATGGTCTGCCCTCTCTTTCTCACACCGTGTATTTGTGGAGAACCTGGTGTTAAATTGAGACGACCTGATACTGGGTCAGGGCTTCAAACGGAACAGAACACCAGTCTCAACACAACACACTGAAAGTCAGGCTTTGCAGAACTTGCTTAAATTCTGTGTTCACTTTGTCATTATGGGGTATTGTGAGTAGATGTAGATTAAGACTATTTCCTGGCCTATAGCGCCACTCAGTGGACAATCCAAGTACCTGTCGGTGTTGACTGCAGACAGGAAGGGTGGAGCTGCTTGTGCTTTGAAAATTTTTAATGATCATATTCAAGGGGTTTTTTTTATTTGTTTTTTTACAGATTAGTTCAAAATCCTACTATGTGAGCTGCAACTACAACTTAATACTAGATGTCTCTCTGTCTCTCTCTCTAGATAGATATGTATACTTATAAATTGATATAAGATCCTTCTATTGAGCCTTTGAAGTTCATTCTGCATGCTGCTGTTTTGATCTTCCCGTGCATGGAAAACTGATCATCATCATGTGGATAAATTCTTTAAAGGCTTAGCAAACCAGAGAGAGCGAGAGAGAGAGAGAGAGAGAGAGAGAGAGAGAGAGAGAGAGAGAGAGAGAGAGAGAGAGAGAGAGAGAGAGAGAGAGTTGCTGTTACATAGATGCCACATGCTCCCAAACATTGCAGATTTTTAGTGATCACGTTTCTCAAGAAACCGTTTCAGCCCTACTAAAGTTTTAAAAAAAACCTTTTGATTTGATTTACATGATTTTGTTAGGCGGTATGTCTTTGGCACAAACCACAAATGCTTGTGGTGAGTGGGAGAAAAACAATGAATGTCTTTGTAGTCCAGGACAGCTGTCACTTAAACAAACTGGCACTCAAACCGACTTGGCGATGGCGTTTCTTGGCACAATTGATGAATCGTGACAAACAACAAATTCTTAAGATCTACAACTTTTTTCTTGCTACCTCTGGTTCAATTCTGGTGTGGTTCTTCAGATTCCTACTGATTGGTTAGTCAAACATAAAGTCTCAAAGGGCATTACAGGCCAACATGACAAAGAGCCTCTGACCCACCAAAAAGCTCCGTATGGGGACAAGGAATCAACAGTTTTTCTGTACAGCCTTGACAATGCCCCTTTACACAGCGGATTGAAAGAAAGAAAAATGTCAACCCAGTAGAACAAGAATAGTGTCTGACCTGTGGGCTCTAGGTGGAATGTATGTTTCTGACAGTTGAATGAAAAGAGAGAGCAGTTAGGACTATTGTAGTATAAGACTGCAAAAAGCTGCTTGCACTCAACTCGGTCAAACACTTTCTCCACATTGAGGGATACAATCCATAACAGAGCTTTTTTCAAGGGCGAACAATGTATTCCAAAAATTAGAGTGGTGACTTAATGAAGCCAGGCTGGTCTAGCTGATCTGATTTTGGGGAGGATGTCCTCCAATCTGTGTGACAAAACATTGGGTAGAATTTGAACATCTGCGTTCTGTAATTAAATTGGTCTGTATGAAGCACATACTGTAGGATTATAAGAGATACGCAAACCTCATTTAGTGATGGAGGGAGGGCACCTATCAGAAGGGAAACAGACATAACAGAGGTTAATTGTGAAGAGGGAAGGGCAGAAGAGAAGGACCTTTTAAAGAATTCTGCTGGGAATCCGTCCGACCTGGTGATTTTCTTTCCAGACTGCATTAATGATATGACTAAAGCTATTTCTACTTATGTTAGAGGAATTTCTAAGGCTTTTCAAGGTTCAAGGATATTTGGGATAGGTAGAGGATCTAGGAAAGATTTGGTTCTTGCGCCATCATACATTAGGTGATCTAATTCAAGAAATTCAATCTGCTTGTAAATTTGACCACAACAGTTTTCACAAACTGCATCTTTCATTGGGTTCTTTGTTTACTCTCAGTTATTCTCAATGGGTGTTGTGCAGTAAGGATTCTGGTAAAACTTGTTATTCTAAATTGGAACACTTTTCACAATCTGCTGGAGGGATTTGCAGTCTGACATGGAGAGGTTTCCATACTAGAGATAGAGGATGCTACTCAGGATGCTGTCTGTGGTTCCCCTGTAGAGGATGGTGAGGATGGAGAGAGGAAGCCTTGTTTTTCTCAGCATTCTCAGGAAATAAAGGCGCTGTTGCATTTCTAAAAACTGTTTCAATGGCTCTTACTTTTTTTCAGCTGTGGCTTAATTTAAGATTCCAGTAACATTTTTATTAACTCTACTTGTTATTATTTTATATTTATACAGATTTTTCTTCAGAATGTAGCCTGGTATATCTTTGGGGGAAATAAATCAGGCACAAATCACTGGAATTTAAAATAAAACTCCATTGTTTACGCAGGCTGGTACACTGGTGGTTACATCAGCCATCAAGAGTTTAAGAACACATTTTGTCAGTGATACAGCAACTCAGTGAGAGTTAAATGAAATGTGAGTATAGAAATAAACATTAGCTGTCCTGCTGAGATGAAGGCGGTTACATCAAAATGTCTAGCTCACTGATGACAACAACTAAAATGTTATTACACGTAGAGCCCAGCAGAAAGCAAAACATAAACTAAACATTCAACCCCAAATTTAGAACTTCTTACTTAGATATGAATGTGATCTGCCAAGCGTCAGTGCTTGTCACAAATAGTGTGGCCCAAGTGACTAATAATTTAGGTAAGTAGAATCACCTTGTGGCTAAATGCAGGTAGAACATAACCTACGCATGTGCTGCCATAGAGATACTAAATAAAAAATATTTCAAATCTATAACTACCGAGTTATATTTTGAAACACTATGACATACTTATTTTTAAAAAATACTGCTATTACCTTCTGTAATTCAAAAGAGCAAATAAATACAATGTTTGTGCACACTGCAGTTTAGGAGAATCTGCATTTTTTCAATACAAGAACAAAAGACCAAAAAACAAACACACTTAAGTCTCACAAATCAGAAACAGATCACTCTTACAAATAAATATTAATTGCCTTCAGACAATATTCAGTATCCATTTTGAATATACTACATACAGTAGGTGCAAAACAAGAAACATGTTTGTGCAAACGTAAAACCTGAAGGAAATCTGCATTTTTAAATACAAATAGCAGTCAAACAAATGGTTTTTGACCAGGTTCCCTTGACTACCAATCTCTACCCCCTAATCTCACTGCTACTACATATGACACTACTATTCATAAAGTAGTGTCATACGTGGTAGCAGTGATATGTCGTTGAAAGATTTTTGGACATAAACACCTGCATATTCACTTCATGTGTCTTTAGAGACGAACGGTGAGGGGTCACTATAGTCTGAAGCACATCTCTGAAGATGTGCTTGTGGCAGGCACACACAGATACCTCCAGGTCAGCTTGCTGAACTCCTGGTGAATTTTCCCTCCCTGTCAGTTGTGGGGGTAAGATGGTTATTATGAAGTGCAGCTCTAGCAACAGGTGTGTTCGGAACTGATGTCTGCAAGGGATGTGCCAGACACTTCTTCAGCCTCCTCACTGTGGTGGTTTATACATCTCTCTTGGGGACCAGACCCTGAACTGATGTGAAAGAACTGAATTAGAATTCTTGTGGCCTGTTATTTTTTGTCAAAGGAGAACAGCAAAGCCAATTAAATCAACCTTTTTAATTTAGAACGCTACAATTCACTACAGTAACACTGGTGGCTACTTAAATAAAGATAAACACTTACCAATGAAAAGGTGAAGTCTTTGTCCATCCATTGATTTCTGTGGCTTTGATCATGTTGTCCTTGGTTAAACGCACAGGTCCATCATAACTCAGCCAACACCAGCTGAGCAAAGCTTCTCTCAATTCCAAAGACATATTTTCCCAGACTGGTTTTAAATTTAAAAGATTGTTTGACCATGCACATCTTTCAGCTCTGTCTACGCCTGTTTGCAACACTGTTCATACACCAGGAGGGCAGATCCAGTTATCAAGTAAGTTTGTCAAGTTTGTTCAAAAGGTATACAACGTCTTTTATTTTGTAATTAATTTAAATGTCTTTTAGCTTGACTTTTGTGTGGACACCTATTACCGGAAGCATAGAAAAAATAATAATATGTCATAATTTCGATTTAGAGACTCACAATTATGAGATATTTGGAACACGCTTCTTTCTGCTCATGTTTCTATTTGAAGTGGTGGACGAGGTTTATTTTGATCCCCTTGCTGACGCCACTTCCGCTCAACACAGTTCACTCAGTACCTGAGTTTGTACACACAGCATACGTGCTGGCTCATTTAAGGACCAAACCTTCTGCCTCGCCGCTCGTAGTCCATCTCAGGTTGCATGTCGTGATTCGACGATGTCTGCCATACGTGTTAGTTCATCATGTGTGCACCCATGCCGCGCCACAACGTCATTTACGTAGAGTCTGCAAACTGTACCGGCAGGGAAACAAAACCGTCTAACGAGGTTCCACGCTCAACAGCCAGGTGGTGGGCGTTCCTGTGTTTTGGGGGCGTGACTTTAGAGGGAGGGGCTGTGATTTTATGGGTTGGATACTTTCAAAATTTTGCCTTCTTCCCTGGTGGCTCCAACGTTACCAACCGTATCTTTGATAAGACATCAACTCAAACACTCGTAGGGCTCCACTGATAAGAAAGAGAATCACGAGGACACATTCACAAATATCAATGAATAAATAGTGGGGCCAGCAGGAACGTTATTAAACATTGAACATTATCAAACAGAATTTTTGTCATGTTTCTCAGACCATGTGGAGAGCCCCTGTCTGCTAAATGCCACATAAAAAGTCCACTTTTAAACAAAATGTAAATAAGGCATAGAAATACTGTATTTCACAAGGTACTTTCTTTTCTTTTTTTTTAACCTTTGTTCATTCTAATTTTTCACAAAAGTAATTTACACAATGATTGCACTCAAATTGTTTGGTATAATATGTAAGATACCTTCAACCTTTCTCATTTATCACAAAGACAGCTCAAAATCAACAACGGCAAAAATTAGTTTTTGTACCAAAACTTTATTCATTAATCAAAAAGATGTGCATGTGAAATAACATTTTTAGAAAACAAAACATGGGCGGGGATGTCTACATTACCATCATCATCACCATCATCGGTTACATCAGTGCCATCGTCATCATCATTTTCCTCATCACCATCACACATAAGCAATTTAAAATTTATATATGCATATAAGCATGTATGTATATATGTAACGTTTCCTATGAGCCGATGTATGTTCTTTCTGTATTGAATCCCCCCCTCAACATCACCAAGGTTGGGTTAACCCAAACACTAGTCCCCCACCTGGGTTCAGGATAAAAGTACCGAATAAAAATCAATGAAAACATGAGCTTCAGTCATTTTTTTTTATTTTGCTAAAGCTAAATTTACATTTTTACTTATCACATGGATATAATAAATAATAGTTTGAAACAAAGTAATGATAACATAATAATATATTAAATCTGATTATAAAAGACCCCCCACCCCCACCCCACCACACACACACACACACATACAGTCTACAACAGTCATTAACCTTTTAATTATTCTATCAGGAACTGTACAGTAAAAATCAGCATTTTCTTGAAGTTTGGCTGCAGTGATGTCACCAGCAGGAAAACTGATCTCCACCTGACGATCTCTGCTAGAGGAAAACCTTCAAACGGTGTAGCATAACATGGAATGGGAAATCAAAAAACCTCATATCAAAAAAGAAAATAAGAAATGACATGATGAAGATGTCATCCACGTTCTTATCAGCTCATCAGTGTTCTAAGCAAATTTACACCACAGCTAAAAATAGTTTACTGTAAAAAAATTCAGACTTTTTTTTTCTTCTGTTGACATGTCCGTACAAATACACTCAATTGAAAGAAATGAGCAATTAATCTAATCCAGAAAGCAAAAGCTGCAGGTTTGATTCACGTGCTAGCTTATCAACGGCTCAGTCAAGTTACCAAAAAAAGGAAAATTAGAAGAAATTTAAAAATAAATAAATTTTAAATCACAAGACTTGTTTAAAATAAATGTGGCTCAGCACAAAGGAAATGGCATGATAGTGGGTTTAAGAAGTGATGCATTTAAAGACTTTGAAATGTTCTAAAAAACAGCAAATATAAAAAATATTCTTTGAGAAAATGGTTTAAAATCTGTTTTTACAGCTTTTTGTTGAAGGCCTGAAGTGAAAACTAAGCTTCCAGAAGGGTCCATGTGTTTTTATCACATGAAGGTGAAATCACATGAAAGAACAGGTCTAAAAACATCATCCTCAACACCATCCCTTCCACGTCCATCTGTGACATTATTATTGTAATCATTATTTTGGGATTTGGATTTTTGAATGATTATGATGTCATTAATCCTCTTTGAGAACCAAACATTCCAACTGATCGAGCCCCCTTTTGTATGCTTTTGTTGGCAGGAAAATGACAAAATGTAACATTACGTACATACTGTATACATGTGTACATGTACAGTATATATTGTCTATTGGGTTATTCAATTTTGTTCTTATTTAATCAAACTGGGTTTATTTTCGTTTTTCAGTGGATTAAGGTGCTCTCATAGATAATGATTCGTTGTCACCGCGCTGTACTGGACTGTTCTGCATTTTGTTTGATCAGATCTCTGCAGACCAAACTGTGGTGTCTCTGCCATTAACCCATCTGATTACATCACAGATAGCTGATTGGCTCATAAATGTGATGTCATTCAAGCCATAACTTTCAGAGATGCTTTCTACTAAAGTTAAAACTAATCATGTGAAAAAGCTGATCACACACACTCACTCAAACTTCTTAGATATGATCAATGAGCACTCTTGTTGTAAACATGGCATGTGGTCTGGTCATGGGTGGGTATTTGAGCACAAAAACATGAATCCACATTGCCATCTGACCTGCCTTCACTTTTAAGGACTGCTGCACATACGTACTCTGAACTGCAGGGGGTGATGCTGCATCAAAGACCACATGCGTGCAGTAATGCGTGAAGAATTTAACCATGATCGAGGCATTAAGTGTAAATCCGAGTATGATCCTCAAAGGACCCAATTGCCATGCAGCATCAGAAACCAGCGTGTTGTTGATCTCAGGTTGTGTCAGAATCCATTTTATGTCTTTGTAACAGTTATTTTAGTGTTTACCACAAACTTATGTCGTCCTCCCTGTTTGATGAACATTCTCCTCAGTAAGTTGAGTCATATCAAACCAGTGCTTGTTTGAGTTCTCTGCATGGCTCAAGTGTTGTTTCCATTGAAGAGGAACCTCCGGACAGAGGGCGGGTTCCCATCAGTGACATATTAAGGAAAGACATCAGATTAACGCAGATAAAGCTTCATCAAACAATCTTTACACTTTCACTTGTAGAATAAGCGTGGATTGGATTATCAGTGTTAGTAAATTATGGACTATAGAATAGGACAATGGCCCCTTTGAATCAGGAAATTTCAGTCTGCAGCAACAACACAAAATCCACCACCTCACTGCGGAGTGGCTCAGTATTTATCAATCAACACGTACCGCATCTGTTTTAGCACAGCCACAATTCACAGGTAAATTAATCTAAACTGTATATGTATGCTGAATGGAAGACAGTGAGATAAAGTCTCTGGACTATTAAACATGGAGCCTCTGACTTTGTCATTTACTCGCTTACATCGCTACATCAGCACGGCCTTGTTGAGAGAGGAGACAAGCACAAAAACATGGGGTTTCAGCTCACATCAGCTGAGTTTGAGTCAGCTGACTGTAGTGGAAAATGAAGCAGGCTGCTGCTCCGTACGACTCGGTATGATTTAGCCCCCTAGTAGAAAAGGACCATCACAGTTCAGGCTCCAACAAGGAGCAGAAACAGACAGGGTATAAGAAGTTTTCCAAAGACAATAATTTGGCACAAATGTAGTCAAAGATTTCCACTTGTCAGGTCAGGGACAGGGCCAGGGAGTGTAAAGGCTTTGTCAACAGCAGCGACAGACTGTGGGAGTCCGTAGGTTTAGAAACAGTGCTGTCAGAACAGTCACTAGATCCAGATCCACATCCATACCTCTAACGGACTCTACTGGGGCAACATTACAAGAAAGAGGCAATGATGAAACAGAACGAAAAGGATGTAGAGGGGACTGGGATCAGCCTCACATCACAAGTACAGGAAACTCAGACCCAGGTGAGGAAAATAAAGACTTGGTGAAACTTTGGTGGCTCAGGATGTGTTCATCTATCTATAGTGCAGCTCCTGGTAGCAGTTAAATACCACATATACACATCCCATTCCTGCCCAACGTGGATAAATCCAAACACAAATCGAAAGGAAAATGGAACACTTCCAAAAGCAAGCATGGCAAGATGTGAACTCACAGTAAGAAGAGGAGGGGTTTTTATTCTTTTAGTCTTCTTAGGAGACCGTCCCTCCTGAACGGTGGGGTTGAGGCGCTGTGGTTTTTAATCGTGTCACATTTGAGTGTGAAGGATCTGATTCAGTTCATCCACCCTCATCCTGTTTAGTGAGTCTATCCCCTCAGAACAAATCTAATGCAGTTTACACTCTGGTCTGGTTCATTCAGATCCCACTGGGTCTTCAACGTGAGATCATTCTTTAATGTAGGATCGTCCATTCACAAAAATACAGCAGGCGACCTGAGTTTGTGACTGGGCAGGGCCAGGGTCAGAAGTTAGAAGGCGGAGCCAGTGATGGCATTAAGCTGTTTCATCAAACCCTCTAGACTGGCCATCTGCTCGGAGAGGTCGTCCTGCTCGTAAACCTGAAAGACAAAAACACGGCCGATGTTACACTCCCAAAAGATTTTCTTTAAACTCTTGAGAAAGTTTCCTGATCTGCCATGTTCTGTTATTACTCTCATTGTAACTCTAATGTCTTGAAACGTGAAATCAAATGATTGATCTGTAGACTTCCCTGGTGGCTCATCAGTTAAGAGGACAAACCAGGTAACTCAGCAGCACCGGTTCCACTCTGGCCTCTGCCCTCTCTCTGCCCTGTCCTTCCTGTCTGACTCTCTACTGTAGCTATCACAACAAAGCAGAAATGCCAGAAATGCTTACTGAATAAACTTATATATATATATGAATATATATGAATTCTCACACCCTTATTCCACCGCATCCTGCGTCTACAGAGGATCTCCACACTGTGGAAAAGATTCTGCTTGGTCCCTGTTCCCAAAAGAGACCCCCCACTGACCCAAATGACTACAGGCCTGTAGCACTCGCCTCACATATTATTAAGAGCCTTGAGACCCCCCCTACATCAAGGCCCAGGATGTGCACATATATGGATCCTCTTCATTTTGGGTATCAGCTTGGTAAGCTTGTGGATGATGCCCTCATCTACATGCTACAGGGGGCCTACGCACATCTGGACACATCTAGTGCAACTGTGAGGTTTATGTTCTTTGACTTTTTCAGCACCTTCAATATATATATATATTTATATATAATCCTGCCGGGGCTGCTAGGTGACAAGATGGAGAGGATGCAGGTGGAGGCAGCACTCGTCTCGTGGGTCATGGACTATTTAACTTGCAGACCACATTATGTGCACCTGCAGAACTGTGTCTGTGTCCTGAGCAGCATGGGTGCTCCACAAGGAACTGTCCTTTCCTCATTCCAGTATACCCCATACAAGGCGGACTTCCAATATCACACTGAAAGCTGCTTTCTTCTCAAATTTTCATACAATTCTACAGTTGTTGGTCTAATGTAGGGAGGGGGAGAGGGGGAGTACAGGAGCACTGCTGGGAACTTTGTGGACCATCAGCAGCTGGACATCTCCGAGGCTAAGGAGTTGGTTGTGGAACTTGGGAGGAAGAGAACCAAATCTGTTTCCACTTCGATCCACATGGAGGCGCTGTACATAAAGGGTCAAAGCTGACTATATTTCCTTAGAAGGCTGAAACCCGGGCATTCTCCACACACACAGCAAGCGAGAGATGAAACAGAGAGACTAAGACAGAGAGAATCAGAGTGCACTATTCTTCCTCATTTTCTGCTTGTCTCTATCATCCCTCTCTCTCTCTCTCTCTCTCACCCACACCTATCTCCCTCAACAAGAATCACTTTCCTGTTGCCACAGTGATAACTCTCCCTCTCTCTCTCTCCTCCTTTTCTACTTTCTTCTTCACCTTTTTAAAAATTTCTTTTTTCTTTCTTTCTTTCTTTCTTTCTTTCTTTCTTTCTTTCTTTCTTTCTTTCTTTCTCTGTATTGTTTTGCTTCTTTCTTTCCTTGCTGAAACCTTTCTATCCTGCTGTCGTTACAGCAACATATTATTTCCTGCATTCTTCCTCCTCTTTTTGTCGTCTCTTCGCCTCTTTCTCCCTTTTTCTTGTTGCCGTGGCGACCCCTCCTCCTCCCTGTCCTGTCGCTGTGGAGACCCCTCCTCCCTGTACTGTCGCCGTGGAGACCCCTCCTCATCCTCATCCTGTTGTCAGTCAGACATGAATATTTAACGCGTCTTCACATCCAAAATTGTCTGTATTATCTCCTCCCTCATTCCATGCCCATCATTCTTCTTCTCTCCCTTTTCATTCTTCTACTGACTTCTTCCGCTCCTTTATCTCCTCCTCTCATCTCTCTCCCAGTCATTTTGTCTCCTGTTCTTATCGTTACACTCTTTTTCTCCTATTTTCTTCCTTATCCCCCTTCCTTTCTCATTTTCTTCAGCTTAAAAAAAGAAGTTTTTAAAGAGGATACATCTGATTGTCTGACAGAGGCTGAATCTGAAGCTGAGAGAAGTTAAATTTTACCCCACATTTTAGAAAACAGTTTTTGACTTTCTGTACTTATCGTCACTACTATCGCTATTTTAAGACTTTTTTCTACCGTCTCTGACTGTCGCTGGTTTTCATTGTTTGTTTCATGCATCTCAGCCGTGGTCAATGTTACTAAAAGACAAAGCTTAAAGAATGAGCTTCAGTGATGGTAGCAAAGCTCCGTGAAATCAGCGTGTTTTTATGACTTAAGCCATTATGAACCATGATCACATCATCTCCTTTGCTCACATCATAACATACTTTACCCGGTATGTAGATTGTGTGGAACAAAACACTGGACCTGCTCAATGCCAACGTAAAGGGGGCATCTCGCCTGTCTGCCCGCCCCCCTCTCTGTGGATCAGAACACAAGCTGGTACACTATATAACAACAAACAGTAACAGTCATCACAATGACTGTGAAGAATTGGCGTGAGGATGCTGTGTAAGCCCCGTGGGAGTGCTTCCAGACCACAGACTGGGATTTTTTCCTGGAGGACAACCGGGAGTATATTGAGAGCAAAGTCACAGACTGTTCCATCAAAAAAAGGTATGGTGCTTTCCCAACAACAAAATCATAGATCAGTGAGGACATTCTGACCATTCTCCACAGGAAGAAGAGGTTTTTCATGGTTAGAGACAGGGAGGAGCTGCGGCCTGTCCAACAGGAATTAACAAGGAAACTTGGGCAGGCCAAGACTAGCAAAGGAGAGGATGACGGACAGAATGAGGCCGTCCTCTTCATGTCGCACCCCAGGCCTCCTCAACTCTAATATTTTTATTGTGTTCTGTATTTTCATCTATCTACTTTCTCTTATCTAATCTTTCTAATCTTTATTGTTCATCCTTCTACAGAATGAACCACTTTAATGAACAAACTTTAAACTTTAAAGCTGTTGTTTCCAGACTTACGTTAGCTGCTGGGTCCTCAGCAGTTTTCGATGTTCCGTCCTCAGCAAAGTCCGGTGCTGTGGGAACAGAAACCGGCAGCAGAGGAGAGCGGGCCTTCCCAATCTGTCCCAGAGACGCCGTCTTCACCGGGGGCTTTGTCAGAGTGCAACCTGGGTGAAAATATGGGGGGATATGGTAAAAAAATACAAAATCAAGGGAAATACTGCATTGCAATACTGTTGACTAGTTGATGCTTCAGTAGATATAATGCCATTATTTATTTAGGCTTTAACCTATTACAGGTTTCCAGCATATATTTTTAATTATAGCTTGTATTCACGTCGTAATTGATTTCAGACATGCCTATTGTAATATTGTGTAATAAATTACAACAACATCAAGAATGATGGTGGCATAATCCACGTCCACTCATGATGTCATCTGTTCCCACACTAGCTTCGACTGTTTTCTGGTTCTCACCAGAAACCTTTCAGATTCTTCATCTATTTATTTTTCACTTCTGTGCCATGACCTGTGCGCATGGACTCACTGGACTGTGGCATCATGGCTGCAGTGTACACCTTGGACTCCATGGCACCCATGGGCGGCGGAAGGAGTGGGTTGGTGAAGCTGCGTAGCGGGTGCGTTGGGCGAACGCAGGCAGTGGGGATGGTCCGAGCCGTGGCGGCCTGGGGGTCCTCGGATGTAGTGGGGGTGGAGGCACTTTCCCCGGGTGGGAGGGGGGCAAGCTGCTGAGATTGAGGCTGCTGCTGGATGAGCTGATTGGTGGAGCTGTCTGATGTCATCACTATGGAAATAACAAACAAGAGTGAGAGGAAGGGGAACGGAGAGAGAGAGAGCAGGAATTTGAGGCTAAGCCACGTGCTCATGATCCTGGCTGTTAGGAAGCATAAAATAGAGACCACACATGAATTGTCTTTTTGAATTGGCACCATTGATAAAGAAACCAGAGAGAGAGAGACAATAGTAGTATCAATAGTAATACTGCAGTAGCACTGTAGTACCTGGTGTGTAGCCTGATAAAGGCAAGTTGGCTCTCAAGCTGAATTTGTTTGTGAATCCACAGGATGGAGACGTAAGAATTCCAGGATACTGAGACGAATCAAGAGATGGGACAGGAATCGCACTCACAACCTCTGTGACAGACAGACAGAGCGTGAGAATGTGAGACAGGCAGAGGCATCTAAAACTCTGAGCAATATTGGAAAGTACTGATAATTCAGACTACACTGTAGGCTCTGTGTATGAAAAGAGATTTCATTAACAGCGGGATGGAATAAAGGGGGGGGGG
>OMNV01002704.1:17009-32189 GCA_900303265.1 Brotula barbata
GGGGGGGGGGGGGTAATGAAATCAGTTCCTCTTGGCGCTCACATTGCCCGGGGCACACACACACACACATTCACACACATTATGTATAATGACAGTATACGAGTCACTCTGCACACGAATGAACACACAGCGTAGGTGTTACATACGTGTGTTGCTGGGCTGTGAGTCCAGAGGAATCATCATTTTGCATCCTCGTGTTCCCCTTCTGGCTGCCAGGGAGCGCTCTAGAGTGGATATACTGCTGGCTGCCTCGTCACCATCCGCGCCTGGAATGTAATTAATCAGGAATGTTTCACATGCAGATGAAAAGTTATTCTTACGTTTCGTTTGACATATTGTAGTGCATGTTCTTTGTTATTTTCGTGTAATTACTGTCATGTGTAACTATTAATATTGTTTTTATGTTGCCAAGCACCTAATGAAGAATCTGAACCTTTAACATGCTGCAACCAAAGAAAAAAAGACATTCTTAGAGTCTTAATGTGAATTCAACTCTGAAATAGCACTACTCAAAAAGAAAACAAAAATTAATAAATTATTTTTTATTATTTAATTTTAAAATAAATTAACAGCGATCAAAGAATTTATAGAATGTTTAGTAAATAAAAAGTAATAAAAATACACCAACAACAGATAATAGCAAACTGGGTTAATAATCATTTGTGTTATTATTGCTGTTGTATTATTGTACTCATAATAAAATAAGGAGTAATTAATTCACAAAATAATTCATTAGTTATACATAATTCTCAAAAAAAAAACAGAAATCAAACTAACTGACAGACGAATGAATGAATGAATGAGATTAAAATGTGGGAATTAGAATGAGTAAACCTACCTGAGTGGCTGCTCTTGCTACCCATCTGGCTCTCCGATTGACTGTGTGCAACCTGCGGGAGGTCCTGGCAGCTCTGGATGGGTGTATCTCGTCCAGAGGGGGCAGAGCTTGGAGCTTTCTCGATGTTCTTCATCTCCATCTCTTCATGGTGGATCCACAGGTCCGGAGGACGAAGTTCCTTCTGGCTGCCCTTCCTCTTACTGCTACTGTGGGTCGCTCTCTTCCTGTGGGGAACAAAGCACACAGGGAGGTGAGACGGGTGATAAGGACAGATGCTAAGACAGCTAGTAAGACATTTGAGACAGATGGTATGAAAGGTAAGACAGTAGGTACAAAAAGTGGTAAGTTGGGTGTCTAACAGATGCTGAGACAGGTAAGTCAGGTCATAGGACAGGGTGAGCTAGAAGGTAAGACAGGTGCTACGACAGGTGGTAAGACAGGAGGTAAGTTGAGTGACAATGACGTCAGAAAGCTGCGACCCTGAGTCTGAGAGTTAACTTGAGTCTCACTTCCTCTGTTGAGCCGACGATCGCCTTGTGCAGATGAGCGCCACAATAACGACCACAACCACGGTGACGGCTCCCACGGTAACCACAACGATCATCAGCAGGTTACTGTTCTTCTGAGGAGTGACGCTGCCGTGAGGCGGACGCATCTGGCCAATGGGAGACTCTGAACGACATAAAGACCCACAAGAACATCACAACATGGACATTAGAAGAGACAAATCCAAGAGAAGAGAGAGAGAGAGTTTAAAGTGTGTATGTTACCGTTTATGTTTGTGTCTATCAGGTTGCTGTCGGACGGCCAGTAGGCATGGTCTGTTCCTCGACCTGAAAAATTGCAAACAGAAATTGTTTATGCCACACACACACACACACACACACACACACACACACACAGACACACATGTTGTTTCCAGGCTGTCTTCCTATAGTATATACTGTATATGTGACGGTATGGTGAGCAACATGCTTCATCACTCAGCAGAAAGAAAAGCTCCTCTCAGTGTGTCGACAGTGAACACTGCAGCGTGAGCCGCTCCTACGGCTATTAATTCAAAAAGACAGACAGAAACATTAAAGTGAACGGGATACATTATGATAAAGTGCACTGCAGCAGGGAGTTTAGGCTTTGACGTAGAAACTGGCATATATCTGCACTTCAACAACTTTAGGAAAGGCTGCTACCATGTTTTGTATTTTTTTTTTGTAAGATATTAATTGAATACTGATTTGAGTTGTACAGAACATTTTATACGCCAACATTTTGCACACCAGTGCAACATTACAAGTAGCCTACAGACCAGAAATTAATTTCTACCCACAGTCACACTGCTTGGCATTTAATAAACTGCACTCCAAACACCTGTATGTTAAAATAAGTTTCTGTAACCAGGGCAACCATGAACATTGCAATTCTAGTTTTGTTTTATTCTCTCTTATTTTATCCTCACCAGTGTGTGTACGACATGAATAGAAATACCAGACAAACTGTTTTTTTCTTTGATTCAATATGGACACAGCATTTTGTTGGTCAGTGCGGAAACATGATGGCTCTGGCTTTTTCTAATCCGTTGGCCTCTTAATCCTAAGTGTCGAGTGGGTAATACCCGCCCTGGCCCACATGGAGACAAGACACACAAATCGCTCACCTTGATCATTGGCCATCTTGTCTGGATGCTCAACTGAAACAGAGAGGGATGAAATCTTCAGATGGGAGGACATTCAAAGATTAATCGGGTCAGTGACTCTCTCTGTCTCACACACACACACACACACACACACACACACTGACCTCTGGCCGTTCTGAAGTGCAATGGCTCTGACAGCGGGCCAACTCCTTTGGCATTCTTGGCCTGAATCCTGAAGTAATACATGGTGTCCAGTTTCAGTTCTACGAGCTGATGCGTGAGCCGATCCCCACTGATCGCCTCCATCAGCCAATCATCGATGGGCATATTCTTATCCAGAGTGTAGTACAAGATGTAACCTGGGACACGGGAAGAGAAACCTTTCAGGGTCCGCTCTAAGACTGCTGCTAGGACAGGAACTCATGTAATCCTTGCTTCACCTGTGATTCGTCCATTAGCCTCCATCGGCGGTTGCCAGCTAATCAAAACGGCTTGCGGTCGTCCTTCTCGACTGATCGCCGTCAGGTCCTTGGGGGCAGAGCTGGGAGCTGTCAATCAGACACACAGGAAGGGGATGGATTCATGTTTTAATCTAATCCCACAGCACTACATCTACATTAAGCAACACAAAATGATTCTGTCTTTTATGACAATTTATTCAAAAGTAACGTGCTTTTAGTTTTCTTTGTCTGCGCTAATCTTCATCACTCTTCTCTTCTTTAAATGTGGAGCGGGCGCTGTCACCATGGATATGGAGCTGTGTTTTTGCACTTCAGATGTAAGTGAGGAGAAGTTTGGCGGTGTGGCATCGTTTAGACGGAGTGCTTTTTAAGTTTGTCAGGTGGATCCGAAGAGACGACTTCACGCAAAGCAATTAGCACTGATCTGACCAGCTGAGCTGAACTCCATAGGGAATTCTGCGCCCGACCTGAGATTCATGTGGATCTTTGAGATGATGTCTAAATCCAGCCCAGTGTGGCTTGGTGTGACCAGTTCAGACAGAAATGCCTTGCTCTAGGGTTTCATTTGACGCCCTGTTTTATGCTGTGGTCAAATTGAGCCTTGCGCTGACATAAAGTGGTTCTGGTTGTGACTTGGGCATACAGAGTGAATGTTTGTTTGTTTTCTGGCAAGGTTAGGATTAGTGCATTCTTGAATCATCCACCACCGATCTTGGGAGTTTGCCCGTGTCCGTTTGTCTGTCAGCAAATACATCTGTAAAAGTTATTGTCAATTTTCAGCAAACTTGGTGAGCAGCTTGGATCAGGGGAAGAATCCATTACACTTTATGTACTGGTCAGTCTGATACTGGTGCTGTAACCATCACTCATATCTTTCAGCACATAACTTTTGAAATATAAATCAAAATTGTTCCCCCAGGATTCCTTGGATCCACAATCATCTTTGTAAGCCACACCCACTGACACCTAAAAAGGTTTTTAACCTTTTGAATGTTTTTTTCATTTGTCTTCTTTTTCTCCTACAATTTTCTGCCTGTGTGTGTGTGTGTGTGTGTGTGTGTGTGTGTGTGTGTTACCTGCTTCATACGTGGTAGCGTGTGCTGTCATACTCCAGGTACTGGACTTGCGACCTTTGGTTACCATGACAGCAAACTCATACATGGTGTTTGGCTTGAGTCCGGTCACAGTATGACTGAGAGCCGTGGTGTCTGCAGACTGAACATGAATACATACACACAAACACACAAACACACACAAAAAACATTTTTCTTTCACTTTTCAAAAGCATTTCCTCCTACTGACTAGAAAAGTATTTTACCTTTTGTGTGGGGCTGGTGGCTGTGAGTCTCTAGGTGAGCTGCAGGTGCTCATATGTGCGATAACATAAAAATAAATATGATCAAATCATAAAATCAGAATCCCCACACTTCCTGCTTGGATTACATTTGATTGACAGCTGTCTCCTTCTCCCTGAAGGACAGATGAGTGATGGTCTCTCCACAGTACTTCACTCTAGAGCCCTAACCTAACCAACAGAACGTTCTTATACCGTTCCATGGGACAATCACTCACACCTGTGTCCGTGTGTATCAGTGAGTGTTAAGTATTTGTGTACCTTGTATTTGCCGCTGGATGAGTAGCTGGTCCTCCACTTGAGCGAGTAGTGCCGCGCCTCGGAGTTCTTTTGGTTTTTACTAACCGAGTTGTCAGCCCAGGACACTCGTACCGAGTCAGGGGACAGAGCCACAGCTTGGACCCCCACAGGAGGGATGATGGGGGTGCTGGTGTCTGGTATGGGGGTGGGGTATTTATCAAAGAAGTGATCGTCCTCAGAGGGGTCTACAGGGTCTGAGCATGTTCATGATGTCATACAGGAAATGAAGGGATGAAGGTTTCACACGAAACCATGAACATGTGTGTTAAGGGTCACAGTTATGTTTGTAAACATAAACATCAACACATCAGACGGATGAGGAATTGAAAAAGAGAAAAAGAGAGAAAAAGACAAAGAGTAAGAAGACTCACAGCTGCCCCCTGCAGGCGCTAACAGGACAGGAAGTAGAAAAACAACAACAAGGCTTAGGTTCGAAGAGGTCAGAGGTCTAACCTACCGACAAAGACAGTGTTACAGACAATCTACAAACACACAAACAATACAAGTACAAAACAAAACAATAAGTAAATAACACTACGCTAACAAAAACAGCATAAGAAGTGAATTTTAAAAATCAGACCAATGTTCTCCTGATAAATTTCCACAGCGGAGTACTGGGGGTACCTGACAGTGAGCGAGTAACAGCGCTCTCATACAGAGGAACTCCCTCCCCAGCATTGTTGAAGGCCTTCAGAGAGATGACGTAATGAGAACTGGGCTCTGTGGGGGAGGGGAGAGCATAATCATCACTCTTATTATTATTATTGTTGTTGTTTTTAGATGAATGGATTTGCTCTGTTTCTGGTTGTCGTGGTTGAACATGACTCAGGTCTTCACCAAAAAGAACCCCGTCACAACACGGATCCAGGTCCTGATCTAAGTCCAGTTTAACACTATGGCTTCCTGTGAACTTGCAGCAGTTTACTGTGAACTCACCCAGGTTTTCTATGGCGTAGTATCTCTGCTTGCTGTCCACACGAATGGTCTCAGCGTACGGACTTCCCACACCATAACCGATGATGTAACCTCGGACCTGGATGTTGGGGCTGAGGGGAGGAGTCCAGGTCATGATGATGCTGCTGGGGAGGGGCCTGACGTGCAGAGAGCTGGGCTGGTCTGGAACCTGGCTCTCTGAAACACAAACAGGAAACACATGCGAACACGTGCTTACATCACTAATGCTGTCGTTCTGTTTGCTTCTTATTCATGCTGACAGTCCATCCATCCATTTAGCTATTATCTGTGCTACTTATCCATATTAGGGTTACAGTGGGGCTGGAGCCTGTTCTAGTGGTCAGTGGGCAGAAGGCATAATACACCCTGAGTTAGCCAGTAGTGCAGCACTGACAAATAGAGATAAACAACTCAATTACACCACCATTCACACCTATGGTCAACTTGGATTTTCCACTTCACCTAAGCTGCATGTTTTCAGAGTAGGGAGAAAACTGGAGTAACGGGGAGAACATGCAAACTCCACACAGAAAGGACCAGGGACAGGATTAGATTAGATCAGATGAACTTAGAACTGCGGTCAGATGAGAGAGACTACCCTCCCATCAGTGACAATCAATTTTAATGAGATTATTATTGTTCCTCTCTTGAACTTTAACCAAACCCAGCAAAACAGAAATGAAAAAATAACTGGGCCATAACTTGACATTATTTCTTTCTTTCTCCCTTTCTCAAGCTTCCACCCCCTCCCCAGTTGCTTCCTGTTATTCCTGTTTTTTATTTTTTCTTCATCGAGCAGATGTTACTCTGCTGTGGAGCTGCTCAAAGGCAGCAGAGTCTTTATTTATCTCAGAGACGGAGAACTGAGAGATGAGGAGCGATGAGGTGGTTATGGTTTACTCCATAAACCTTTCTTGGGTCTGTTTTGTAGGAAATATCATGTAGAGTTATATCTCTGGCAGTGTTGTTTCTGATATGATTTCTGAGAGCTTGTGGCATGTGATTTGACTTCCTAGCAGCAAAGAGGAGGTGATCCTCTCCTGTCAGCACTGTGCTGACAGGAGAGGATCCAATGTCATCCAATGTTGGAGTTCTTTCAGCCCTCAGGCATGACTTGAGTCCTCCAGCAGGTGTTGAGGATATAGACGATGTGTCAAAAGGAGAGAAAAGACAGGGTCTTGGAGCAGTTGGACAGTTCGAAGAGGCAAATGGTGTCATTGTTGTTGTTGAGAAGGGAGCAAAAGATCTTTGCTGAGCATGGATGTTGCATTTCATAGATTTAGATGGCATCAGTGTGGCATTTGATGGCATCTTGCCTGGATTTGACCACTAGTTACCATCTTGCTGACAGAGAGGCTGTGTCCTGATAAGGCAGACTTAGGCACTCAGCTTCCTGTCCACCAGACTGCAGTGCCCGCACACACACAAACAAACACTTACCATCCAAGTCATTCTCACGTGTCTCCGCCGTATACCACTCAGTGGGTGGACCTGTCCCGTTAATGGTCATGGCTGCTATCTGGAAACTGTATTGACTTCCCTTGTCCAAGCCTGAGACAGAGAGGGAGAGAAAAATCACAAACAAGGACCAGGATATTTTTATGTGCAGTCTACATTCCACCCTGTGACTCTTTTTACTACATTATTCCTCTTTCTTCAGCACCAGATCAGCCAGAGTCCTAATGCAAGAAACTCATTATTACCCAGATCTAAACACTGAGGATGGAAACAACCACATAGTTGGCCTTAACGACCCCAACATTCTCTCTCTATAGTTAAACCAATAACATCTGTGTCCGATTACCCCCAAATTACTGCGTTCATCAAAACGACAGAAGCTACAAACAACACGCCCAGGAAGCTGTTTCCTGTCAGGGAGGCATACAGATGGGCCCAAAAAAGTTTAGAGAAGTTCCAGGAAGCAACTGGCAACCATAAATTCAAACACTCCCAAGACAGCTATTTGGAAACAACACCACAACAAATAACTCAGAAAATTGAAACAACCTACACAAAACAAAACTAGATAATTTAGCAATCAAAGAGGTTGAGAGTTCAACCAACCAGACCACAAAATATGGAGACCGCACATGACTTGTGAACTACAGAACGTTTATTAACCCAAATAATTACTAAAAAGTAAAAGTAAATGAATCTGTGTCATCAGTAATGTCTGCGGTGTGTGGTGTGTAGTTGAACAAGTCAAAAGAGGAAGATGGAATAACAGCCAGTACTGTCCACAATCTTAGCCACATCGCAGAGTTGTCTATGTCTCTTTTATTTTTTTTGGACTGAAAATGTATTTTTAGGGGCTTTAAAGGTTGATTGATTGGTTTTTAAGCAAAGTTTTAAAGCTAAATAAAAAAGTTACCTGTAAACATGTACCACAAGTTGTTTGGTTCGATGGCCTCCTGGTCTCCACGGCGACCAGTCTTCTTATATTTGATCTTGTAGGCGGTGATGACGCCATTCTGAGCGTTGCGTGGGGGAGGCTGCCACGACACCTTAATACTCTGAAACATCAAAAAAATACACACACCCACTCACACTCAGTATACACACACATTGCCTTCCTACAGGGGCCGCTGTGTCACCTTGTTATAGGTGTGGGTGTGTATATGTGTGTGTCTGTGAACATATGAGAGTATCCCCATGTGTGGCTGTGTACGTTTTGATGTGTGTTGCATGAATTCTAATTGCATTATTTGCATGTTAATAAGCCACCTCCGACACACTCACACACACAGCAGATGTTTGCTCCGCCCCCAGTGAGCTCTGCATTATGAGACAGCTGCCATCTACTATCCTCATCGCCAGTATGTGTGTGCTTGTGTGTATCAATGAAGATGAATTGTAAACGTATGAGGAGCTGTTTAAAAACCAAACACTTTTATAATCTTGTATTAAAGTATGGACAGATGTCATCACCGCCCACTGTTTTATACACACACACACTCACTTCATTGGGTTTAACATTCATATCTGTCCCCATATCTTACACCCAACGCAAAAGTGGCACACAGGGTCAATGCAAGTGTCCTTGCTATTGTAGAACCAACGCATTTGTCATTTTCACGCCCATCATCAAATCATCTGTGCTCCCGTAGATGATTTGCTCACGTGCTGTTGCCTCGCGCACGAGCAAATCTGTCTCAAATCTCTACGCCCTCTTTCACCACAAAGACGTTGTTTGTCTCATATGTCTGCCGTCTACATAGCATTAACCAGTGTTTAATCACACCTGGCTCTTGAAGGGAATGGAAGGTGACGCTCTGATTGGTTCAATTCAGTTCGGCCCAAAACACTATGATTAATTAGGAGCCTAAATACTACTCCTTTGTGCCCTGCGCCTCACTGTGTGCTGAGATTAAGTGCCATCTCAATAGCAAAATAGACCTGGACACGGCCCAAAGCGCTGGGCGCAGTAATGCGTCTGTCACTGCCCAAAAGCCTTTTGAAAAGAGCACTACTGTTGGCATCATGACCAAGTTCTTAAGGCAGTTACTGAGATTGTGGCCACAGACATCACCATCAGCAAGCTCCACTTGAGTTCCAAGACCACATAACCCCGACACAGCCAGGACCCCACAAGATCATCATCTCAGAAACTACCAAACGGCTGATCTAGCTGGAAATGACAGCGCCTGGGAAGAGTGCACGGAGCCGAGGCTTTGCTCAATCTGCAAAGCTCTCACAGGACTGGCCGTCATGGGGGTGTCATATCTGTCACTGAAGCCACAGAGAAAGTCACTAAGTGGCTTTGGATCAAGAGACCAGGTCTGTGGATGGTTACTGCTGGAATGCAAGTCAGGACCTGATGAAACACGCCTGAGTCACCTAGGAGATGGAGTCTGATTCTGAAATACCCGAAACACCAAAAGACCAGGTTCAGATGTATTTTTTATCCTCTGATACTAGACTAGTACAGTCTCAAGTCTGTAATTCTGTGCTCCAGGACTTCAAGTGTGACTTTTGTTTCATATTATTTCCAAATATGTATAACCTTTTCAAAGATTTTACCTCATAAGTATGTGTTCATCTATCATTGCTCTTGGATATACTGTGTGTGTGTTCATTGCAGTAGACAACACTGTTGAGTTTTTGTTGACTAAAAAACTAAAGTAGCTGCCATAATGAACACTGCTGTGTGTGTAAATGTATCTGCGAAAGCGTGTCTTTGTCTGTCTGTGTTGCTGTGTGCGTGTCTGTGCGCCCGTTTTTTCTGTGTGTGTTAAGGCTTCTACATCTGAGTCACGTAAGCCGTGCTATATGTGCCATCACGGACATTAAGCACATTTAATTATAGTTTACTCTGTAAATTGATGATCTTCCACACTCGGCACGCTCAAGATTTGATGCAGACACGCATGCAGGCTTGTGTTTGGCATCACAAAGCCGCAGTTATCCACTCAAAATAAACATGTTAAAGGCACCAAACAAACGTGCGTAATGGATTTGAAGAACACAAATGTAGGAAACACTGAGACTGACACAAGTACGAAATCTATAAACAAATGATATTGCGATGATGTCATATGGTACTTATGAACGCTTTTTTACCTTTGGCATTCCCAATAGCTAATTGCCAACGAGGTTCATTATGTCACTGTTGTCAGGTGACTCAAAATAACGCTCAATACCACAGTTCACAACAGATGTCAGCAGATGGGGCTATTGTACTTCAAAATGTGTGTAAATTAAATTCTTCTTAAAGTCTTCTTAAAAATAAAAATTGGCTCCAACAGTGTGTGAGAGTGTTTATGTGTATGCATGTGAGTGTGTGTGTGCCTGATTATTTGCGTGTTTGTTTCGGTGTGCTTGTGTGAGTTCTGAGGGGAAAACCTATGATAGCATGAACATCAAAGACAAACATCGTGTGACCTGTGAACATGTGTGCTGCGTTTGAATCATCAAATGTTACTGATAAATAATCAATAAGCGATAACAATGAAGATGAAGGATAAACTTACTCTAGACAGGACCACTTCCAAACTGACGTTCTGAGGAGGGGCACTAGGAACTGAAGAACAAACAAACCAACAGACAACTTTGTCAGGCAGGAGTGAGAAACGTCAACATGATCGGGGCGGTGGAATTTATCTACCGTCCAACGCCAAGCGATATGGATGCAGTAGCTGATGGTTTGTCATTATCCTGGATCTGTCTCTTCTTGGAATAAGAAAACCATCTGTTGTATCTGTTGCCACAGCAACATGTCCATAAACTCCAACCTGCTTAGCATGCTAACCAACTTAGCCAGGCTTATTTTGTTCAATCGCAGCAATTCTGTACGCATGTCTATTTAATACATTCGTCCCTTGACATTTGCTGCGGTTAGAGGCGGATTTAGTGAATGTAGTGAATCCTTTATTGTATTATTTATAGACTTTACCATCTCTCTTATCGTGTGGGCATCTACAGGAATTCCCTGCACCCGCATAAATGAAGTAGATTCAACACGAGAGATGTTAGGGATTTTGCACATTTTGCAGATGCTTTGCACCAGATGGTGTAACTAGCTACACAAATGGCCTCATGGATTTTGTTTTCTTTCTTCTTGAAATGCCTCACAGTCGAGTCTTTTATACCGTAATGACGAGCAACAACAGACGCTGAATTAAGTCCAACAATTCAGCTTTTTCTTGTAGCTTTCTTCTGTCTCTTAGGAGCACTTTTAAATGCACTAAAAGCTCTACACTTTGGACCCATGACAAGCGTGTTCAGAGTTTACCACTGTTCAGTAAGAAGAGCAGGGATGCACACTGCGAATACAAAAAGATACACGAGCAGCACATATATGCATTTATGACTTCCTAAACTTTAGACATTTTTTTTATACTCTACAGCATATTTCTATGACACAGATTTTCGCAGTACAAACATTACCATTAAATTATTCACGACTCAACTGCGAATTATCGAAATAGCCAATGGAAACCCCAAAAAAGACAAGTGAAGTCTGTACTAATGCCGTGTCCTTTCCTCCCCACCCTAGTTATTTCTCCATCAAGGTCATTTAAATATAAGATTTGTGTATTGATAATGAGACAGATTTTTAGGTGTAAACACTTGGTAGTCTAGGTTTACTGTCTTGATCTTGAATATATAGAATCATATCATTTAAATTACTGCTGTTCAATTTTATTGTTCCTTTTTTTTCAAGCCCTCTTTTCGAATATTGTTCTGTTAAGCAGTGCGATCAGCAGCCTATCAGAGACTTGGAAGTTCCTCTGTCGATGTATGTACCCTTGTCAATGAACATGAGAATGTGCAGTTATCTCGGACAATTTAATCTAATGAAGACAGACCAAAAACAGACCTCTGGTAATGTCTCTCTTTAGCAATCACAAATGTGGCAACCATTAACATCCAATAAAACATACACAGCATCTATAACAAACAAAACATACATTAAACTTATAAAACTTATAAAAGTAATACATATAAAACCAAAATGTCAAAGTGAGAATTTTGTACACATATAGAAGATCAGAACTTGTAATCAACCCCATATTTCTGTCTTTGAACTGATTTGAGATTAGTGTAGAGAAGGAAGGAGCGTAGGAAGAGAAATGAGCCTGAACTCACCGTCTGAGTGGGTGGTGACGCTGACACTTGGGGAGGAGGGGCCTGGTCCGAAACGATTTATTGCCAAAACCTGAACCCTGTACGTGGTGAACTTACTGAGTCCTTCCATCTGATAAGTCAGAGCATTAACCTCCACCATCTGAAATGACCAATCAGATATCACCTCTGTTTACCCTGCAACCCATCGCGTGGTGGTGGAGAATCACTGAATGCCATTCAAAATCATTTCTCTGAGTACTCTTCACCATGCTAGTGCCACTGGACACACTACTGTTAGAAAGACTTGTAGAACACATTACTTGTTGTTATTGTATTTCTTTTTAGCATTACTTGTGGGTACTTGTTAGTACTTGTAGTAGTACCTGCTCCTTGTCTGTGGGTTCCTCTTTCCAAATCACTCCATATGCCAACACGGGGACGATGGGTTCTGCTGGAGGCTCCCAGCTAAGATACACCGATGTTGCAGAAAAAGACTCTGCATGCAGGGATTGCACGATGCCTGGAACCTGCACTGTAAACATAAACATAAACACAACAACAAACATACAGTAAACACAAAAACAAACACAGCAAACAAACAGAAAACACAAACAGAAACACAGAACAAATAAATAACATAGAAATAAGCATAAAAACAAAAAAGACAAACAAAAATGAACATATATAAACATATATATCAGATCGCATCACTGTGTCAGCTCCTAGCTCGTTAATGAGGTTTTTCAAACCCACCTGAGGTACTTAATTAGTGCAGTTGGATCAAATTATGCAGCATTGACAAGGGTATTGTGCAATCTTCTCTGAATTTCTTCTCAGAGTTCCAGTGTCTATATGTTGCTCTCTAAGAATGAAGCAGCCATGAATGGGCAGAGGTCCTGAACTGACCATTTAAAGATGAGATCTAATCCTGTTTCCACAGAATAAACCTGCTCCAAGCAGATTTGAGTCCACAGACGAGTTGCTGTGGCAACAGATCCAACAACAGGTGGTTTTCCCTCTCAAAGTACAGACATAGGAGGGATCATGGCTAATTAACAAAAAGTAAATTTGACTAACTTGTTAATCCACGTGCGAACAATACCACCCAGATCATCTTAGGCTGTTAATGGCTTATTGATTCAGTGCTTCAGACCCTCCTGAAAACTCAATTAGATCAAATGGATTTGGTTTGAGATAACTGTGCATTCTTGAATTCAATGACATGGGCATTTACATAAAAAGTGGAAACCATCATCATCAAGTGTCTGATCTGCTGAAACCATGACGGGAAGAAATTCGAGGAAATGATTAAAACAAAAGCAACACTGCATAAGAGACCAAAATGTAAAGGGAGGTCTGGAAAAGGGTAGAAGACAAATTAAACATGAAACTAGGCAATCTAATAGTTGATATTATGGTTAGTTACCGGGTGGACGATCATTACTTCTATAGTTATATTTGTTTATTTAATCCTCTTCTTATTCAGATTCTTTGCTATCTCACATCTAACACAGGAGCACACAGCACACACAGGAGCTGGGAACAGGTGGAATATGAGTGGTAATGAACAATCGGTAAAGTAAATACCACAAAAAAATGACAGGTGAATCAAAGAGGACATTTAGGCGGAGAAAAAGCATAGAATTATTAAAAAAGTGATGCTAGATATTCAGTCATATTTGGACTTTTTATGCAAAAGGATTGGCAATTGCACAATCGTCTCTGAACTCTTAATTCGTCCGTGACGTTTATAGGTTGCTCTCTAAGGAACGCAGCGGCCTTGGCGGGGTGGAGTTGGACTACATTTAAAGCTGAGCTCTAATCCTCTCTCCACAGAACAAACCTGCTGCCAGCAGGTGAAGAGTTTACGGACATGTGGCTTTAGAAACTGGTCCAACAACAGATGGTTTTCTCCACACCTCCACGACAGGCACATCCACGATAAACCATCAAATATTACATCCACATCACTCATTCATCCACCTGCTGTGCAAACACAAGTATAAACAAACACATAAAGATGCACAGAAAACGCATTTTGATGTAAACACAGAAATATTCCAGAACCCAAACAAACACACAAATGGTTGACTCCGCAGATATTGAGTTTTCTGTCTGTTGTGTTCTGTTGTCATGCTTCTCCCCATTAGCCTGGATTCCATCGTCCAAATGTTCAAAATCTTGTGGTAATCCCACACAAAATAGATCATGTAATCTCTCCGTAATCACTAAATACGCAGAACTCGCACCAACCCCCTCTAAACAGGATTTTTACAACTATGTCTCCTGCTTGCTCCCTCAGTCGCTTCAACATTTCCTTTAGATATGCTAACTAAGCTAACAGCCTCTTCTAACCGCACAAGGTGCTTGCTCGATCTTCCGTCACCTAAACTATTCATAGAGTTCTGCCAAACTCTTGGTGCTCCTCTATTCAGACTTATGAATAAGTCTCTTTCCTTGGGGATTGTGTTTGCTGCATTTAAAACAGCTGTTATCAAACCTCTGTTTTAAAAAGCCATCCTGAACAACTGAAGACCGATCTCTGATCTTCCGTTCTACTATAAGACCCTTGAACGTTTAGGACCTGATCAGCTGATTGATGATTTACCCTCTAATGAGCTATTTAAGTCTATTCAGTCTGGTTTTAGGGCATTCAACATCACTGAGACAACACCGACCGAAGTCACACACAGACAGACACACACACACACACACACTGTCTCTTACGGTCGGGCTGGGTGGTGACCGTAATGAGGGTGGAGCTCTCTCCTGCCCCCTCCTGGCTGTAGGCTGTCACACGGAAGCTGTAGCTCTCAGCGGCCCGCAGGTTTTTCACTGTCACCTCCAATTCATCAGAGACGTTCAGCGAGCGCTCCCTGTGGTCGCACAGGTCGCACAGGTCACACGGGTAACAGCGGGTTAGGGTCAGAATTAGAATCAAAACGTATGACCTTACCTGTCCACGCCACGCTGGGAGTAGAAGACACCATAGGTATGCACAGATCCTCCATTCTCCAGTGGAGGGCGCCAGCTGAGATGCACCGAGTGGCTTGACACCAGGACAGGAAGAAGG
>OMNV01002707.1:2877-36796 GCA_900303265.1 Brotula barbata
TGTCAGGAGGACAAAACCACCAAGAAAAAGTGAGGGGGGAGGAAAAGTGTGACAGGTAAAACACTGTGTGTGCATCCGCCTTAATTATCTTCCGTCTCAAAGCACCTAATTTTCTCATTTTTTCTCACACATTTTACACAGCAGAGTCTGACAGGAGGGCTGCAGTGTGAAGCCACAGACAGTTGACATCTCTGCCATGTGACTGTAATTTTCAAATCTTCTGGATTTCCAATTAAAAGACTTAAAGACCATAAAACTCTTATAATTGGAGGAAAAGAGCTTGCCAAATATGACATGATTTAAAAAGACAAAAATAATGTGAAAGAGAGCTAATATCTTATTTTTTAGGTAAGGAAAAAAAAAACCTATAAAAAACAAAAATTCTAAAGATGAGTTATTATTATTCTCCTTATTAATAAGGTGCATGTCATAAATATTAAAATTCTTACTTTTACAACATCAACTGTGACATTTCAGCACTTTCATTTACTGTAGCAATAATAATAATGATAAATTCTGAGTTTTCCCCTTGCTTGCCTCACTTCTCTCTTTCTTGAGTTGAGACAGGGAGTGCAAACAATGGAAATTTGAACAAAAACTAAAGCGAGAAAGCTCTTCAATCTTGGTCTTCCCCTCTCCCAGTGGACAAGCAGGACTAGAATTAATTAGCCCCTCTCATTTTGCATTTTGGACGCTCACATACCAAGCATCCACATAGATACACACATTCCCTCCTGTGTGTATACTGTTTATACACTGAGGAAGGATCTGAAGTTGGCCTACACTTAGTATTCCCTGGGTGACTCACTAAAAGAAACTGTGCGTGTGTGTGTGTTTAAGTTCGTGTGACAGAGTGCATGCATGTGTGTGAAACCTGGAATTCAGAATGGTATTGATTAAACACAGCAGGGGGTGAATGTGTGAGCATTGTAGATAGCTCACTCACCTGCCATTCCACAAACACACGCATGCACACACAGTCAGTCTGGCATCATCTGGCTGCAGTAAAAAGAAGCTCTCTCGCTTTTTCATTTGAGGAATAAAATGAATTGTAATTTTACATCAACCTTGAAATAAACAAAAACATCATATAAAAATACTGAAAACAAGATTTTTGTTTACTTGCTTTTTCCTGTTAAATTAGTTCTTTTTTTAATAAAAATCACTGGGACTCCGCTGACTGGTTGAAAATCCTCCATCCAATGTAATTTACTTGCATATGAATTTGAAAGACCTTCAGCTTGTACCTGTTCATCCCAACTGAAAACTAATTGTATCAATCCCACTCTGCTCACAGCCAACAGTTGGTTGATTTGTTCCTTCTTGACACCAGTGGGATGATAACTGTGAGGGCCAAATTCATCTGAATATGTTTCAAGTCATTTTGTATCGAAATGTATTACGTTTGGTTATCAATCTTAGTAATTTGCTGCTGATTATTGCCTTTTGAATTTTGATTCTGAAGTACAAAATAGTTCAGAAAGTATCTTAAGGTAAACTGTTTTCTTATGTCTGAGTCATGCATCATAAGTCACATATCATATTGTTTTTGATATAGTTGATGCTGAGCACGTGCATTAATTTTGGCATTGTGAAAACAGTGGAAAATAGCCAGATCATGGAACAAAAAAGCTTTTTGATGGAGAACACGTGAACTTGTAAAAGTTAACCCTTTACGCCTTAAGAGTATAATTGTGTTTATCCTGCTGAGGACCTTTTTAGGCTATAGGAGTATAACTGTGTCTACCTTTCTGACAAAGGATCACCATTTTGTTGGGACTTCACTAGTCACCCTGGATTCGTGAGTGGCTTGCTAGACGTTATTTCAAGGATTGCAATTCTTAAGCAAAGTGCAAACATATAGCACATAGACATGTATCAAAACAGAAGACGCACGATAAGTGGCTTAAGATAATTGAAACAGGATAATTTGCTACTATAATGTCCATATGGGACCCAACTACCACTTCACATCATACTTCAGGCATTCATCATCTTATGTCAGGTCTATGAGTTAGGCGTGTTAAAATAGGCTTGTCCAGCCCAATGAATAGGCTCCTCCCAAAAACCAGAGAACACAGACTCAACTTTGGTGCCACGTCCAAAATGGATTTGCACCATTTATAATGAATGCTACATCTGTACCGTACTGTTTAATGCAGCCCATTTAAATAACCAACCGTGTGTGTTACACATAAATTGTATCCCATGAGCTATTGTTGCATCATAACCAACCAGCTATAAATGAATAACAGTAACACAATTGAAAAACATGAGTATTGACAACAAGGCTTTGTTGTTGCTGTAAGGGTTTAAAGTCACCGCTTGGCGTTGACTCCTTCCAATCCTCCTCTGCTTCCTCTGTGCCTTTCTTTTCTGTACATTTCTCTGTTTCAGTTGTTTCTTTGATTTCCCTGTCTCCATATCTTTACACATTGCATTATACTGTATTACTGTATGTTAGGTGAATAAGGCTTTTCTCAACCCCCAAAGTATCATATTTTTTGGGAATATTATGTCCAAACTAGGTCACTGACGTACATACTAATATTTCCACCGCTGCCTCAGAAAACGTTTTCCTGTACTTTATCTAGAATGTGTTGGAGGTCTGGAAGTAAAATAGCACCCAAAGAAAATTAATTTTACATGGTGTTATCATCATTATAGTAAAACAGTTCTATTTGGGAATCAACAACACTTACCTTTCATTGTGGATGTGCGTATCTTCTACTTTGCACTCTTAGACAAAATAGCTCAGGGTCCCGGGTTCATTCAAAGACATAAGGACCTACAGATGAACAGCAGATATTTCCAAAAAAGGCTAAAAGAAAAAAATGTCAGAGTCAGTCACCTAGTTTAGGAATAGTTTCTCAGAAAATCATATTTTATAAAGTTACCAATATCTAAAATAAACATGGAGAATTAAAAGGGAATTAAACATCATTATGTTCTTAAAATTTTTCTATGTTTTTATTACAAGTCTGTGTCAATAAACAAATGCTTGGGCGACAAAGAGAGAAATTGCCAGTGGTTAGGTTTTCCAAAAGCATTCACCAAAAAGTCATCATATGACTGTTGAGGCTACAGTATGCATCACGTGACTCCTAATCTGGTTGGGGAGGTTGAAGCAGGCGGAAGCCTTCATTCCAGCTCTTGCAGCTCTTGATAAATTATTGCGTTGAACTGTTGCTTTCCATGGAGTACAACTGTAATTCCCCAGTTAAATTCAAGAAAATCTCAGTTCCTCTTCAGTCCACACCAAACGCGCCATGTTTCTTTTAGCATGGCGCCTTCGCTGCCCCATGATGTAAAGAGTGAAGTGTGAGGCTATAAGAAAGAAGCCTGAAGCCATTCATCTGTTTCTCATTCTGCTGCCCGTGCCACTCTCTCTCTCTCTTCCCTCTCTTGCCCCTCTCTCTTTCTCTCTGCCTATCCCTCTCTTACTTATACATTTTTCTCTCTTCTCTTCCTCATTCATTCATTTAATCATGTATTCATTTGTATTTTGTTTCATAAACACTCCAATCTCTCTTTTGAACACATCTTAAGCTGATTTCTTGTGGCTAATGCAGGCAGAGGGCAGGGGTTTTGAGATAAATAGGACATTGGAAAGAAGAGCAGAGGAGAATTATTTTTCTCAAATTTCACTTACAGACTGTAGAATGTCTTTGTAAAAACTTGTCAACAAAGGTAGCAGGACTGGCTTGTAGGTTTGTTTGGTTAAAGGTGTCTCTAATGTCATACGTCTGTCTGAGGGAGAGCACTTTGGTTATGATTACCTGCTATTATCCTACTCACTATAATGACACTAGTTATGTTGTCACGGTGCACTCGTGTTTACTGAGATGTTGCTTGGTTTTGACATAGAAAATTGCCAAAGTGCATTTCCTGAAATTTGACTCAGGCTATAATTTGCATATGACCACAAAACGTTTCTAATTCTGTAGCATTTATGAAACACTCATAGCATGGGTTTGATGGGTTTGTCACGTTTCAATGCAATGCTCTCTCTCCCTCTCCCTCTCTCTCTCCCTCTGCCTCTCCCTCTCCCTCTCTCTCTCTGTCTGTCTTTTCTTTTTCTCTCATCCCATCTCTCTGTCTTTCTGCCACTACTGTGTATTAATCACTGCTGTAATTGGTGACTCCCTGCTGTGCATGTGCGCACAGACACACACATTCACACATTGCAGTAAATCCCTCTGGCAATGCATATCTGTATGTGTGTGTGTCTGCGTGTGTGTGTGGTGGGGGTGGTGAAAAGATAAGGATAATGAAAGGAGAGTTTCAGAACTGCAGGCCAGCTCACCAACTCAACAATCTGTCTGCTGAGAAGCAGGGAAAGTAAAGTGCAAATTGCAGTTATCTGAGAACTAAGGTCGTTACTGTGAACACATTAAATACTGTGTTGGAATTACTGAAAAACCTGATGCTGCCTCAGCTCAGTAACATTAATGATTAACCTTGTCACATTGAGAAATGTATCACATAAATGTATAAAGTCATATTGTATTTATCTAATATGCAGAGCAATGTTACAGATCTCAATCATGGATTGATTAAATGCATAGATGGCAAGGGATGGGTGGAAATTTTTAGTTTTCTTTATATGTTTGTAGTCCATGGGTATTGGAGTGTTTTTCCCACTATGTCTCTATTGGAATGCTTGTTTCACAATTATAAAATCAGCAATGCATATATGGGGAAACCTTGTTGTGCCTCCACAGAAACACACAGCAAAACGTATGAGATTACAAAATGTATGAGTCTAACATTAGTTGAACTTAAAAACTCGGTTATTAAGTCTAAGTTCGATCGGTCGTGCCTAATCACTGTGGACTTTGCTTGCCACCGTGCATTTAATTTATTCTCAGCTATTCCAGAATATTCTTGTAAAACTCAGTTTGAACTGCAGTATCCCCTTAGACATTATGCAATTTAAAGTAAACCAATCAAAACAGCATGATCTTTGACCCAGAGTCACTTTGGTCTCTGATCCATATTTGGTTTGGGTTTTGTTTAGTTGCAGTGCAAAAAGAGTTATTGGGAAACTGAGGTAACTGGGCAATGTTTTTGACCATTTACGGCTTTTAAAAAGTATTGAGCTCAGCATGTCATTTGCTATACATGCTCTGACCAGCATGATGCTCCTATTCAGAATAATAACTCAAATCTGACCACTGTCCAAAGGTAGCATCTCAGTCATTTAACTGACAAAATAACACATTTTCGATCAGCCAAGATCATCCTCACATCCCACGAGATTAGTAAGTAAGGATTTTTCTTAATTATTTTATAGTATATTGTGCATTATATTTGCCTGTTTTAGCAGAATGTGTCTATTTGGAGGCTCATATTCCCACCCGGCTACAGCCCATCACCAAATCAAAACACATTGCCTGAGATGTATTATTATTTCCCAGCAAAAGGCATAAAAATAAATACAAACATAGAAGAACACGTGCACTGTGAAAACACACTAAACTGAGCAGGAATGTGTCTCGTTGCTGAAAAGAGTTTGGCGGATTTGTGCAGCATAAGTTGAAGATTATTGGACCAAATCCTACGCTGTGAGAACCATGTTACAATGGCCATGCTAAAGCCAGCGCTAAAGAATACCAGCTTTATGGTTATCATGGCACATTTGCTGCAAAAGGGAAAGTGTCATGGTTGTGTATGTGTGTGTGTGTCTTTTATGTGGGTCACCTCACCATGTCTAATGGCCCCTTGCTGTGTGCAGCGTCCTGCGCTGAGCTGCTCCCTGCTGTCACACACACACACACACACAAACACAGGCACACACACACAAATACACACACAAACAAGTGCATACACACTGTGGAGGAGATTTGGGGTGTCCCTCACCCTAATACCCTCCACAATACATGACCACTGCATCTGTTGCTCCCTTAACTTGAAAGTTGATCAGTGAGGTGCTGGTATATCGACTCACTCTCTGCATCTTTTAACATTTCTTCATAGTAACTTTTTTAATGTCATCTTTAACCAAAGATGGTTAATTATTTTTATCTGCTTTTCTGGAATTTGATTTTATTTAAAAAATTTTATCTATAGTTGTCTATGGGACAGAACAGCGATTGCAGTGTTCCACTGATGGCCTTTTGCGTGTATGTTATCTGTGAAATGGGCCTGGCTCCATGCAGGCCTCCATTACACACTGGGCTTATCCTGCCAGCATCAGCCACGATCAGGTGAGAATCTGCATCCCCAACACAGACATTAACACACTGAGTTGCTCTTATAATTTATGTTATTATTCAAGCTTGTTCATGACAACTATGAATGGAAAACAGTTTATGATGGAACAGAGGAATGGATTTGTTCAGTAAATTTAGCACCGAGCCTAACAATGACATCATGGTATCATCACAGCAGAATACAGTGATTATGTTGATTGTCTCTGATTATTATTGTCACTTTTATTGGTAGTAAGGACACAAAAGGTGTGCACTTCTGCATATAGTGACGTATTTTCTTCTGTATGCATGGTGTACCTCACCTGTTTTTGAAAGCCTAGTCTATCTGTCTAGGCGCCAGGCAATAACGAAGAACAGTCATTAACAGTCATGCACTTTTATTTACAGTCTGCATTGTGGAATATTGAGGAGAGGAAAGGAGAGGAGAGGAGATGAGGGGGATGGGTGAGGTAGAGAGCGGAGATGGGGGAAGGAGGGAAAAAAGAGCGAACAGTGAGATGCTGAGAATTTTGTTTATCGGAGCTATAGATCCTGCACATCCCCACCCTGTGAAACACACAAACAAGTGACATAAAAAGTATACAAAATGCACATCTCCTTAGAACATATGTGCATACACAGTACAACAGACAGGGTAATGAGCATGCATATGTGCGCTCTCATGCAAACTAATTTGCAGCACTTAAACATAAGGGTGTCGGTAGATGGTGCATATTCAATCCATTAAACATAGATACTATGGATACACATGCGTGCACACATACACACACACACACACACACACATACAGATAAACCTACCAGCTACGTCAGTATATTTTCACACTGTGGTCGTGCTTCTTTGTCTGCCTGTCGAACAGCCAGCTGTAAGATGGAGGGTAAAAAAAATATGTTTTTAATGGAGAGCTGACGCAGGAGATACAGCTTTGGGATTCATGTTTCTAGTGTTATAATGATAATAATAACAACTGATTTCTGCTGTACAATTGTTTTAGATGTTTTGGTGCGTCTCTTGTTTGTGTTTTCCTGTGAATGTGGAGTATTTTCTATGTGTTGGTGTGTGAGTATGTACCTACACACTTTAACAGCTGCAGCCTTTTAAACTTTTATAGATTTAACATCACAGGTTACATTGATTTCAGACATTTTGTTTTGTAAAATTATACCTTACAAGGCTGCCCTTGTAGGTGTGATTAGTTTTATGTGTAAGTGTTTACGCAAACACACTAAAATGAGTGTGTGTGTGTGTTTATGTGTTAAAGTGTTTATGCTCACAGCACTTGGGATCGTGACCTTCTGCCCACCTGTCCCAAGCTTCAGCTGTTCTTTGTGCTGACACACACACACACTCACACACACAGCAGGAGTAATTTGTTGCAATCCCATCCTTGCCGAGGTGCAGAGCTGCTGCCCGGTCATTGCCATGCATTGCGTGTGCACATACATGTACATGCATAGACATACAATTTTGTGAAGTCTATAAACACGGAAAGTGCTGATTCAATTCTTTTGTATTTTGTGGGGCTTTTGCCATATTGTAACGTTATATTCTTGCCAACCATCATACAATACACTCAGAATGCACCATCCTGCTATAAACTGTCATAACAGCTCCCAATATGCCTGTGGCCTGCTCATCATTTTATTAGCAACATATGACAGGCACCCGTAGCAAGACAAGTATCAACTCCACAAATATAAAACAATAACATAAAGCTGTGAGATGCAAAAATAACGTGTATGATATATATACATATATATATATAGTAGGTAATACTCACAATCCAACCCATTAAATAATTTTGAGCACAGCCGACAGTGACATAGAGCCTGTAGTTAGAGCTGTTGACATGGAACACACACTGACATTAAATAAAACCCAATAAATGCAGAGAAAGACACAGGGTTGGAAAATGTTTCAGAGCTATTGAAGGCCTCTGTCGGAGAAGGTTCACTGTTGTGTGATAAACACAAACACAGATGCATTTAGGCTTTGATTCCAGGTTGCTTTTCACTGCTCGCAGCAGGAGCCGTCGTAGAGAAACGGCCCTCACACACTCACACACACCACGGATTGGACTGATAGGATTATAGACTCTCTCTCTCTCTTTTTCTCGCTCCCTCCATCATTATCGCATTGTTTTGTGCATGTGTTCTGTCTTTCAATCTGTCTACCTCTCTTACTCCGCTAAGCCTGCCAACCCAAATTGATTATTCACAAGGTTAGTTCTTGATTGCCCGTAGCAGGAGAAGACACAGGGTTCATTATCTCTGCATCTCCTCTTCTGTCTTTCTCCCTCTCTCTCTCTCTCTCTGTGTTTCTGCTCTGTGGTCTGAGTCGAGAGGCTTGTCTCCTTGGAACTTGCAATGTATCTTACTAGTTTACAAAAGATCCACTAAAGCACAAAGTGAAATGTTGAGATGATTATCTAAATGTTTCTGCTTTTTTGTCTGGTGTAAAATTAAAGAGCAGCAAGGCAGAAATAGCCCTCATCTAATTTGCATTTTGCATTATCTCCACTATCGTGTGTTCTTATTGTGTGTTTACGTTTGCGCTCTTTCTTTTATTTTCCATTTGTCCTTTGTAGCTGAAATGCTGAATCATACTTTTGATGTGTTAATTAGGGTATTTGGTTAAGGATACAGGAAGCATAAATTTACACATAGAAAAGTATTTTTAAATCTATCTATCTTAGTCAAAAGATGAAGCTCATCCTGTTCTGTCTGTCTATCTATCTATCTATCTATCTATCTATCTATCTATCTATCTATCTATCTATCTATCTATCTATCTATCTATCTATCTATCTATTTGTCAGTGGGTTTATCTATTTGTCTGTCAGCCTGTCTACTTTTTAAAAAACATTTTTATTCTTACAAGTCGTCGTCAATGATCCGGCCACAGATTCATGAAATCTTATCTCCACTTTGGGGGCTGATGTCAGCTGCCGGTTGCATTAATAAAAGAACGGGGGACAGGCAGGTTTTGCAGAATACTGATGACACTGTATGTGTGCATGCGGTGGAGAATATGAGTGGTGCAGCAGCAAGCTTCAAAGGAGCCGTCCACCAGCCCTCCTCTGCCACAGTGGTGCTATCATTAGAAAACCTTCAGCTGTAGCACATATACCGCACATATACAACACACGAGTAACGCCAAAAAAAGAGAGAGAATGTCCGTTTATATAATTTCCTAAAACGTGTTTTTTGTGAGGATAATTGTCCCGATATGTGTTAGAGATATACGTACAAAGAATGAACATTTGTTCATTCTTTTGGTTGTCAGGATATGGAAAGAGTGTCTGTTAGTTTTTCTCTCTGTCTGGGGGTCCATGTCCCCATTCTGAGGAGTGTGTGAGTGTAGTGTTGACACATGTTAGTGCTGGCTGATTAGTCGACACATAAAGGAACACACAGCCTCTCCATCACCATTCAGCCATTTTGTCTCCCTGTCTGTCTCACTGGTGGAGTGGATGTATGCGTGTGTATGAGGCTTTTGTTAAGGTAATGCAGAACAGAAAGAGAACGAGAGAGAAGACACCGTATAAAATCACACAGACCGCCTCTATGTCCCGATCACCCATTCATGCCTTTTGTCTTCTATTTTAGTTTATCAAAATTATACAATTTTAGCCGTGTTTATAACAAATGAGCAATTTAAACAGCAGAACACTTGAAATAAATATTTTTCCGATTTTAAAATGGTAAGAATGTGTTGTATGTGATTGTGAGCCACCAGATCAGTCAGTTTCTCGTCTATTGTGTATTAAGTGGATTAACAGAGCGGTCAGTGAGACAGACAGCCAAAGTGGCAACCACAACCTTTGTTTACCAGCTCCTGTCGCCTCTGTCGCTTACAATTTTCAGACGTTGCCGATGTGCTTTCATAGACATTTTTACAATAGAGGGTGGATGTGTGCAAATCTATTGTGTCATCTCTCAATAAAAGCATCAAATTTGGTATATTCAAATTTCACATATTTTGATTTGTTTTTACCATTGATCCCCCCTTTATATTGTTGTAGTGGGCACGACAGGATTTTTATATTATTTTATGGTATGAAAATTTCAAGATTCTCATTTCAAAATCACATTTGCTAACAAAATAGAAAATAGGTTGTCTTTCTGGAGATATTTGTGTATGACGATACATTTTTCTACCATTTTGCAATAAATCTATAATTGTCAAATTGTGTAAAAAGAAAAAAGTATGTGCAAAGGGCATTTGGGATATTTGGAATATTTGCATAGCAGCAAAAATTGTACAATTTGATACTGAAATTTAAAAAAGGAGAAATTCACAACAGATGCTATTTCAACAAAATGAAATTGAAATCAACAAAAAGTATAAAAAAATAAAAGTATTATAAGTAGCCTCCTCACTAACACACCTTGATAAATGTGACTCCACAATAAAACTTGACAAAATGTATATGATCATCAAAATGATACTAACATTTGTTTAACAAAATTATTACAGCAAAGAGTACATCCTTATTATGTATAGGTATTTAACTATCTATAATTTATTATTATTATTGATATTATAGTTAAGAAAAAAAGGGGGAAAAATTGGAAAAATAACAAATCAAATGAGTCAAACAGTAGAGTGCCCCCTCTGGCTGGCAGCAGGGACTTTCAAGGAGCTTAATATCATTTAGTAACATCATTTACAAGTAGAGAGCTGATAGCAAAATGCATGATTTATCTTAAAACTTTAAAATTCTATTCTATTGAAATATTATAACATCATACATATGGAAACACTTTGTGTTAATGTGATCATTGATTGGTCTTTGGTTGAATTTCTACTGTTTATCAAATTTAATTAATGGTATAACTTAAAAAAATGCTGTCAGTTAAAATTTATTAACCCCAATCATTTCTGACAGAAATTATTTCTTGGTCATATAACTGACTACAAGCCTAAAATTGTATACAGTCACTTTCCAATAATTATTATATAAAGAAATGACCCAAAAAATCATAATGGTTTTTAACCCCATGAACTGAAATGTTTTACTTTACTTATCTTCACTTGAAATGCAATGTAATGTTATATTTTTATGAGGAAAAAAAGCAACCTCTACATGGTGCAAAACAAATATTAAGGGCATACATACAATACAGGGCAAACAAATACCAGCATGATATCACAGCTTTTAATTTGTGACTTGGCTTCTAGGGCTGTTGCTGTGTCTTATTTCTTTCATATTGCTTTGCCGTGATATGTCAAATATACAAAGGGACATAATCACATATACCGATGTGAAAATCACAGTGAGAAATGTATATTCTCACCATCAAACTGTCCAGAGTCTTTATCTATCCGTTCTCTGTACTGCTGGTATAGAGATAGAAATCATTTCATGTGAAGCTTCTTCTTTCATATTCATAATCACGGGCCATACTGTGTGTCTTATCTTTACAGATAATGAATAATAATTGTGCTCCATATGTCTTATCTCGACAGGTAAAATATACTTGTATATATGCATCTACTTAACCTTGACTATAATCAATAGACCTAAAGATGAGATTTTTATAATTCACACACTCATTGTGCTGTGACTGTGTCAGCTCATTTCATTCTTCCTTTCGCTATGATCTATCAGTTTTGCTTCTTCTATAACTGAGAAAGGTTTAAATAGCACTTTCTCAAAAAGATGCTGCGCAGGGGTTGTGCATGTATAAAAGAGTATTGATGGATGCCATGTATGTGTGTTTGTGTGCGTGAGTGTTTTTTAGAGAAGCATTTTATGCTTATTAGCAAAAAAAAATAAATAAGAAAATGATAAAACATCCAAGATCATTCATCTTGGCATTTGTCAGCAAAGGTAGTATAAAGAGGACATTTACCTAATTTGCATTTCAGCATCATTTTATCTCTGTGTGTATCATTCTGAATTGGAGCTCTGTAGATTAAATTAATGAGGCGTTGTTTCAAATTTTATTCCTGCACAATTCAGAGTGTTTATATAAAAACAATTTCTCTATGCTGCACTAAATCTGATGGCATCTTCCCGTCTGAATTAGACAAAATCAACCCCTGCTCTGGTATCTGGAGACTTCTGTCACCTTGCCTTACATTTTCCTTCTCTTATGTCATGGACACAAACAACAACAACAACTCTTATTGTTTGTCCTGCAGCATAGCACTGAATGTCTTTTACACAGTGCTCTTATTGTGACGGTATACCACGTCTAAGATAAGTGAGTGTTAAGACAAATTACCCTTTAACGTTTAAAAGGAGCCTCTTCTGCTCACCATTCAATCTATCAGCTCCATTCAGTCCTATTAGCCTTGAATGAGGCCTGAGCCATTGATGTCTAACCGTCTATGTAAACAGAAAGACTGAAATCGTGACTGTGTTTGGTGTTGGTGTGTGTGTGTGTGTGTGTGTGCCCCTTTGTCATTGTTTCTCTGTCTGTCTCTCACATTTTTTCATGAAAACACAGACGCACACACACACTCACACAGAGAGTCAGACCTATAAAGGATCAGTCTAGAGGTCGTTTTTGGGCCAACCTGACATTGTTGTCTCTAAGCTGCTTTGGAGCGGGGGGACAAGGTTAAAGGATGATTCCAAATAGTTTGTACGAAAAAGGACCGTGCACTTCACACTAGAGCTTGGTGTCAATGTATAAGGGTTCAGAGAAAGGGAGGGTAGGGTGTCACTCCATTCTCAGTTCAGCCCATTCCAAATGTGAACAGAAAACACTTTTGATTTGCTAATGATAGAGTATTCAGTCTTAATAGGCTGTGTGTAACATCCTTGTCCTTTTCAGTATTGGAAGGTTTTGAGGAAAATTGCCCATCTAAATTGATTAAACTGAAGCCGCCTGTGCAGCATATTGTTTTATGCTGCAGAAAGATAGATTTAGATAAATATGATGCACTTTTTATCACCTTTTTTTATTTTTTTTGCTTGAATTGCTTGCTTGTACCCAAACAATCAGCATTGAATTATTACCGAATAGACTGAGTGGAAATGCTCGATCAATCACAATTACTAAATAAGGTTTGATCTGTGTAATCTGTGTGTTTTTTCAGATATCCAGCCAATAATTCCTCACCCTGCCAGAACCAGTGTAATCTTTTAAACACATTTTTTTTTTACAGGCAGGCTTTCATATAAAAATACTTTTGCGGTTAAATCCTATTATAAATGGCTGTTTTGTTATTGCTTTATCTAGTATTCTAATTGCTCAATCATATTGGCTTCACCTGTTTTATTCTTTTAATCGCTACGTAATTGTACTTACGTGGAAATTATCAATGTTGTGTTAATTCAACTTCTGAAAGTATTTAAATTTGTAATTATTTAAAATAATATGAAAACCACAATTTTAATTGTTCATTAGTTAGCGTTGTAGCAGAGGGAGAGAAGAATAAGGTCTGAATAAGTAATCTAGTTCCTCCTGGCTCACATTGTGGCACTGCAGCGTACATTATGACAAGTGCAATTCTGGGCTTCTGAGATTGACATTTCATGTTTACGTATCTGAAATAAAATATACATAATACAGTAAAAATCACGTAAATCACCAAATAAATACGTCTATAAATCTGTCTCTGACATTTACATTTCACACACTCTTCTCTCACTCACTCATTCTAAAATTATTTCTCAGTTTGGTGATAATAATGACATGCTGTGTATGTGACACAAATGGCGTTTAAATCCAGATGCGACTGGCTTTAATGAGCAGCTGTTGACATAATCCATCTGATTTGAACTTTAAATCAGAGTTTCTCCGTGGAGATTAATTTGAAAATTATATCATAAAATGTAGAGAAATAGCATGGGGACAGTCAGTTGTTTTTATATTATAGAAATCCTCAGCATCACATTGATAGAAACTAGCACATGGGCTCTACCATATAAATAAGGTAAATAATGCTTTAACAGTTTTGTGTGATACAACTGCATCTAGCTGTGGTCTTCTAGATATTTGTCTATAATTAATTTTGCTGTGCAGGTCACAAAATGAGTGATTTATACGGTGAGAATAAAGCTCTGCAGGATGTTTCCAACAGACCTCAGTGCGAGTGCATGCACGGCTGTACTATGTACGTTTCCATGAATATCTCTCACCGGGTTTGGTCGACTCTCAGAATCCACCTACAGGAGTGTTGGGCCTCTGTGTCTGTGCAGGATAGATTCAAGATGGAGGACCTTTACCACCGTTACCACTAATGCAGTATGGATTGGCTGCTTTGTGCACAGCAGGTGAAATGTTTTCTGGACTGTTGTTTTAATGTCTTTTGTGGTCAACATTAAATCCCACTGGGCTCTGCTGTGGTAATGAGGTTATCTTTCCTGTATGGATTCACTCTATAGCATCATTACCATTTGGCAAGAAAATAATTCCTCCTCAGCATGGTAAGAGTACAAGGTTGTTTTTAATCACAACTCTACTAATGTTGCTAGGGTTTGTGTTTCTTTTTTTCCGATATAATCTTGTTTTCCCATAACATAGTGTGAGCATCCCAGATCCCTGCACTATGTGTCTGTCCATCTTTGTGCTCCTCTTCACATACAATGAAGAGACACCCGAAACAGATTATCATAGCAACTTATTGGTTACAGTAATAAGCTTGAAAAAAAAAGTGTCATGCACTTTCACCTCCCTATATTCGGTAATAAGTAATGCGGTAATAAGGTGTTGTTCTGCTAATCCACTGTTAGGTTGGGGGTGGACACTAAATAGTCACAGTGCATACCGAAGTAAATAAAACCCGTACAGATTACAGGGCTATCAGTTTTTTCACTGCCTACAACCAAGTTGTTTGGAATCAATTTCTCCAACATTGGATGTATTGTTTTGTGTACTGCAAATTTTTTTAGCTAGTATTTTGAATTTCATATCATTGCTTCACTGAAAACCCAGAATCTCCAAATTCTATGAAAAAGAAAAGTGAAAGGATTACATGCTTTTTGTGTTTTGGAAAAATCTATCTAGATCATAGCTTTGTAATCGCCTTATATTATGAAATGGAGCACGTTAAAGGTGCATTGCCAAACTTATAGCAAAGCTGTGTTTCTTAGTTCCTTGAAAGTTTACTTTTTCCACAACACAGCGATCATTTGAAAAATGGGATTCATTTGGAAAATGTCTCTACTATAAATCATTGAAATATTAAGTCAAACATCATACTCTCTACCAAAGTGCATGATCCACCTTATGAAAAATACATTAAAGGTTGACGCTGGTCACGGATGGAAGCATTGTTTCCTTTGTACTGATTGCTTATAAAATAATAATAATATATTTGGCTTGCTCTGCAAGCTAGCTTTTTTTTTTTTTTTGCGAGCTAGTTTTATAACGAAGGCCGAGAATCTATGTTACGCTGCTGTCTTTAATGTTCCCCTGTCTATCAATCACCAGACCTCTGCTGCCACTATTGATGCTTTGAGTTTGTGTGTGTGTGTGCGTGAGTGTGTGTTTCTGCGTGCGAGTAAGCGTGTATTGAATGGGCTGGGGAGATTGTTTGTTTTGTCTGCCCCTATCTATAGCACTGACCTGCCCCTTTCTTTCATAGTTAGAGAAAGGAACCACACCCCACAGTGTGTGCGTATGTTTGTGTGCATGTGTGTGTGTCTGTGTGTGTGTGTGTGTGTATTACCTTCCTTTCTGTACCTCTTTTTCTCAGCAAGAACTGTGCAATGTCAAATACTCCTGCAGACAAGACACACAGGGAAATAATGTATACAAAACCTCTGTATTATATGTAAACAATATGGTTTAAAGTATTTACATATTACATACTCATATTACTACTGTATATTATATGCCCTTTTCTATCCTATGTATAGTATACACACATTACGTACATTTAGGCGAGCCATCCTACCACATGTACCTTTACTCATCTTTCTATACAGTCTCAGCATATACATTTGAAAGCAAAAAAACATTCCAAAACAAATAAAACACAAGAAGAATCTATACAATCCATGCATATCTATAGTAAACACACAAGTAACCAATCAGAATACAGTCAGTCTTTGTAGATGGTGACCTGCTTCTGCGGTGAATATGAACCCCCAGGAGACCGAAAACCTCTGTTTCTCTCTGCGCGTATGTGTGAGCGGGTGTGTGTGTGTGAATGTTTATGGTATTTGTGCTATCTTGGATTCATTGCCTCCCATGTGAAGGCACAGAGAGCAGGAGGCTCAGAGATTTGACATACACACAAACACTTACACGTTGCCTTCCCATCAGGCAAATGACGGACGAGTGCACTAGCCTGAATAGGTTTTAAAATGTCAATATTGTCACATTAGCTCCATCAAGGAATTATGAAAGTGAAGGTCTCGTAATTTTATGAGGAATGTATTTACAGCACATTTTGATCTGATTACCCAGAGAACCAAATCCTGGAGAACAGCTAAAAGCCACACAATGATTCTGTCACTATAGAAAAAAACATTTTACCTTAAGAATTCAGTGTCTTACTGCAATGTCTGCAAGGCAAGTGATCCTTTTTCTTTAGGTAAATAAATAATGTATTTTTCCAAATTATATGCATAGGATGATGACAGCCTTTTCTAAAAAACAGTGTTTGTCATTTGAATTATAATGTTTATACTGTTTTTTTCCTAATGTCAATACTGCTATGCATCTATGAATAAATTGCAGGTATAAGCACACATCCAGCAGGATCTTCTTGCTGACATGATTGAACATGAACCATCCTCTCCAGCTGGAAGAACTATCTGTTGTGTGAGTTCCATGAAGTACTGGGTCATTGGAAAGCCACAGTGTGTTTGGGAACGGAACAATCTGTGTTATTTCAGCACAGCCTGTTGGATGAAGGGCCATTTCACAGGCATTATGGATTAATCTTTGGCCAGAAGATTGCAGGATCAAAACACTGGGCGTTTAACCTCACACACAGCTGAGAGTTTTTCCTGCAGTTGACCCAGCATAAAGAGGATTGGAGCTGACCCATACAGAGTTAAACATCAGATATTTCTAAATATGTGGTAATCCTGTCCTGATCCGAAGAGGCAACATTGTTGCCTCCATGAAATGATGAAAATTGTTTCTCTACACAACACGCTCGTTTTCCTTTACGTACATCATTCAATGCAACAAAAATGCTTTATTTCAAAATATCATTTACTGCAAAGGCATGACCTTAAAACCAAGCAGTGACTTTAAAAGGTCCTTTTCATGATGCATTAATATATAATGTCTTTCATATTTCTGGTGCTACGAAGTACTTCTTCATGAACAGAAATAAATATTTTGTTATTGTAGCACAATTTGGAGCTCTCAATATTTGTATAATAATATATTCCCGGTACTGCATATTTTCCATCTCTCCCTAATCTTCCCTTATCTGTTTAATGAAATCAAGTGTCTTCAGACAATCACGATCTTATACTTGATCAAGTGAACACTCCTGATTTAGCTAATCATGCATTGCTGTCATACTCCCAAGACCAGCGATGAGACTGATAAACACTGATAAAATAATCATTTTCCAGTGATGTTTTCCTAATATGTAGACATGATCCATTAGAAGGAAGAATTAGAGATTTTTTTATTGCTCCACCTCCACCTGATCATTTCAGCTGTACACATGCACCCTCGCATGCCTTTGGTTGCTACAGTATGTAAGGCTGAATGCAGTAATACTACAGAGAGAGGTTTGACAGGGTAATACAGTAGATGACTCTAGTTTTGACAAGGATAATGCCATAAAACATTTCACATTCTTAAAGCAAAAACACAGCATTAATTCAGTCGGGATGGGAATGTGGATATCAATAAATTCCGTTTATGACTTTCCACGATGTAAATATCAATAAAAGCATTATATTTTGGGAAAATTAGTTGTAATGTTGGCTCATCAGACATGATCTGAGGCAAAATATCCATGCCTTTTTGAGAAAGACATACTGATGTCGTGTGAGTTTCACAGACTCCACAGGTTAAATGTCTACAGGGTTTTCACTGTGAGTCAGATTTTTACTCCTGCACTTTTAATACACTGTTTACTTATTAAAAAGCCCACTCTGTAACTTAAGTGCTACACCCTCTATTAAGCACCTTACAGGACATTTTTTAATAATTTATTCCCCAGGCTTTTGTTAAGGCGTTGTGTGACAGAAAAAAATCATTAATTATGAAGCTGTGACAGATATGTTTACATTGTCATGCCTGTAACCAGAGGAGTAAAAGAAATCTGCTTTTTGAGTTATTGCATTGAGCAGTGGTTCCCAAAGGGTCTATCAAGTCAAATTCTTTGACAGCATGATACACTGGAACATAACTTTATGAATAATGAGCTTGAGACTTGAACTCAGTAACCAGTGATACTAAAAACCGTTTTGGTGTGTCATGTGACTATAAGTTGGCATAGATAGAATGTGGAATGTGGGTATGGTTTTGTTTATAAAGAAACTCAGACTTATCATTTTGTAAATGAAAATATAAATAAGGTGAAGAAAATAATAGCTAGCCTGTCGTGCAAATTAAGCATTTGTCTGAACTATCATACTTCTGTTCACGAGCATGTCTCCCATACCAACTACCTTTCCACGAATAAAGTAATGTTTGGAAATATGATTAAAAATTATATAACAGCTTGCAGATTCTAGAATGTTATTGCATTAAGGTAGGTCTCTTTTTCTTGAAGTCACTTTGCTGTGATTAATTTTACACCCATTTGTTTTCATCACCATGTTCCTGTGAAATCTTGTGTCTCGACATGAACTGAGCCACTTGTTTTTTTCCCCACAACCCTGGCAATATGGCAAACTGACAAACAGCAGGCATTTTCATCAAGTCGTAAACACCTCTCAGGATAAAATTAGTTAGCTTTAGTTAAAGTTTCATTTCCGTTCTTCGATCTAGTACTACTACTACTATGACTACTCTGCTGTACTGATATCCAGAAGGCTGAGTTCCTGCATGAATTACAGTTTCATATACTGTATATAACAAAGATATAATCAATTGGTCTGTAAAAAGGAGAAAAGAGAGGACAAAGGGTTTGTTTGTTTGTTTGTTTGTTCATGATAATAAGTGCAGCTCACTTGTTCAATGTAGAGTTCAGGGATAATGTAGGTTCATTACCAGTTCTCCTGGAAGGGCCAAAACACTGCCTGCAGATCAATCTGGAGCATACTGGATGGTTCGATGTGGCCTATCAGCTAATCAATGGATTACAGAGGCAAATAAGAATTCATCTGAAAATTAATAGCCTCATCTTAGATCATAGAATAAAGGCGAGATCATATCTTCACTTGAAGTACCTAAGCTACTGTCCATGTCCATACACTAAGAATACTTTAATGGATGAGTCTGTGCTGATGGAAGTAGTTAATGTGTGTCTACCATATGTTTGAGAAACAATCCTTTCAGCTATGCGTTGTCAGATCAATTAATTATAAAATGCCACTGCCTGAACTCAACGACCTGACTTGGATGTTTAAAACATTTCTTAGCTTCTGAGATTTTATTTGAATGACCAGGTCTTATTATTAATCATCTACAAATCTCATATAGCTTATTTGTACTTCTAATCAATGACATATTTTTATTTTGTTTATTAACATTTGAAGTACTGAGTGCCATGAGCTGATACATTGCTTGCTGTTGGCACTGCAGCTAGAGAATTTCCTGTCATTTTTTTTACCATGTTTTATGTTGTCTTTTAATATTTGAGTATTCATCTGAATTATGCCCAGTTTTGGTCAGGCTGCTTATATCCACTGAATTGACACTGAACTTAGAAAACACGTAGGCTATTTTGGCAGCTAGTGTCTGCCAAAAAAGAAAACAAATCTCCTACTTGAGTTTTTTTTTATCATTTTCACATTGATGATTAAAATTGTTAGCACAATTCATCATTATGGTTTGATACACTACTAAAATGCTGACATGAAACTCGTGTTTAGACTTGGGTCTGACTTGGACTTATTAATTGATTGGACTGACTGATATGTCTGTTACCTGTTTGCTTGATGCAGTAAATATTTGAGGCTGTTAGGCTGGTGTGCATGTAATGGTGAAATGGTTTGTGTTGCTAGATGTTGTCAGTAGCAGCATTAGTCTTTTGTTTTAATTCGATGAAGGAGTTTTAGATTGGGGGAAGAATCGGATTTTCCTTTTCTATTCCGCCGGAACTCGTTTCAATTGTGTATTCATACTCGTGCAATACACAGAGGTTAGTTAGCTTCATAGGTTTGTTTTATGGGTAAAATAAAACTGTCTCGAACTTAAAGTGGTATGATAATGAATGGCTAATTATAATTATGTTTGTAATACGCATTATAATGACAATACACTAAAGTCTATCTGTTATGGTTTCTATTTTATTCCAGCGAGCGGCGTGATATGTAACCACTGGAGGCGTTCTGCGGTCTATAAAAACACGCCGCCATCTTAAATTCCCAGACTCTGCTGGTCTGACCGACTTTCTACTGCATGACTGGGTGGGAGTGGACGAGGGCTCCCCGCTGACGCTCGTCTTCACATTTTCCACGACTTTTTCCATTTTAAGTGTTTTTACTTTCCAGTATCCGAGTGGACTGATTTGCTGGTTTGATAAGGGTAGGCTTCAACACTCAGACTGTGGGCTCCATACTGTCTATCTCTCTTTTCATGTCGAGCTTTGGCTGAATGGCAGCAGGAATGGAGTCGAATGTTGTGTGCGGGCCGGACAGGGATGCTGCTGCTTTCGCGGCAGATATTTGGGACAACCAGCCACCGCCTAGTGGGACCATGTTTGCTTTTATCGACAATACGTAATTTCTTTATCACACTGTGTTGTTCGGTTTTTAGATTATAACTTATCATTAATTGCGTCCGATTTTACCCATTATCCCATTTCGTTTTATCCACTAATCTCCCCGGTATTTACTCAAGGGAGTAGCAGCTGATTTCTTTGCTTGTTTTGTTAGCCACGATTAGTTAGCATTGTTATAACTACTTTATTAGCCTATTTGTCTGCCGGCCACATTCCTCCATTCTGACTCATGTTTGCCTGACGAGTTTCGCCTTGTGGTTGTTGCGGCAGGTTCGGTAAATTTGAAGGTCGACGATACACACGCTTTTACCGTGTTATATATTTTTTTCGAACATGTAACGCGTTAAAAGTAGTTAGCTACCACACGAAAACGAGTGAGGTGGCGTTCATGCTTCGTTGAAAGTTCTGTCGGAACTTCGTATAAACTGGAGCTCGGACTGAAGTTGATTTTGACTCTAAAATCAAGGTTGGTGCGTCTTAGCTGCCCCCAAACTTGTGTGTATGTTTTCGACTAAGTTTTTTTTTTCGAGTGAAAAGCCAGCGTCTGCGTGTCTTTTTTTCCGTCCATACGTACTTTTAAACAAAGACCGACAAATTCCTCGGAGCCGCTGTGCTTGAGGAGGAAGACAAGGAGGAGCCTGAATGTGAAATTTGAGTCAGTGGTGTTTGAGTAAAAAGTCAGAGCGGCCAGCAGCTGTGGGGGTGAGGGGGCCCAGTGCAAGAGAATCTGTACAATCTTCAAGACTAGCTGTTTTATGTCGTATTTCTTTATCACGTCACTCCTGTATATCCATAGAGTCGTTTGTTTGGACTTGAGAGGACAGGCGTCTCGCTAAGTTGGAGTCCACTCTGCGTTCAGCACTCCATAATAAGCTGTCTGGAGATAGCAACTGATGTAAAATGTTTGTTTTATGTCCTATATTTAACATGTGGTCCAGGAGAAGTTATTTATTTACTATTTACTACGGGAAAGGGTGGGTTGACGAGATGACGTTGTATAGCAGATCAAGATTTGTTTTTATTGGCAAGTCCCCGAAATGAAGGAAGGCTTGTTTATCATCTATGGTTGAGGGAAAAGATGACTACCGGGGTTTCCATTGTACTATTTCATTTGCCTCCATTTATTCCAAGCGTTGTCATCCACTGTCGTCTGTTCGCCGTCTTGCGGTCCCCCTGTTACGATCGGGGATTTCACAGAAACGGAAAAACATGCAGATTGTCAGCGAATTCTCTAGCAAGTGAGCCTTTATAATTTCTATAAACGGAAGCGTGGGTATTGACTTCAACCGAGATCGCTTGCGGTACATTTTGAGCTAATGCGCTTGTTTGGAAACTTGGTGAAAGCACTTGTTTGCGTTTACCCAATTTGTAGACTTTGTAGCGACATTGAAAGTCCTATTTGTTAGAATTTAATTTGGATTCGGTGGTTTTTACATTTTTGTAAATGTGAAAAGTAAAATTATAGCTCAATCAGTAGATTCTCTGTCAATGTATCATTGACAGATACTATTATGAGACTAGACGATTATAAATTTTTGAAACTAATATTTGTATCCCTCCCTTTAATAGAAATGCCCCGTTAGCATGAGTTACTCTGAAAGATGCACCTTCCAAATGTTTCTTGGTTGTTAGTGATGTGGTTGTACAAACCTTTCTTTTCGTCTGTCTTTCATGAAATGAAAATCGTGATATCAATCTGAGGTTATTTAAATACATTGCTACCTGTTCAATCCGATTTCTCGTTTCACAGCATAGCAAAGAGAATGCCGTATCTTGGTGTGGAAGTTGCTCAGCGGTCTCATGGAGGTTTTGTTGGTTTTGCATTTGAGACGCAGACCAAAACACTGCAGGAGCTGCAGTCATCGCACTCATTGTTTGTTGCCAACCAGCAGTGAGGGCTGCTGACCCTGCACATTAGTAAACACTGAAGCCTGTGGCAGCTCAAGCCTGTCTGTGCTTGTAATGTAACATTTTGTGTCCTTTACACAGTGTAGCAAAGGTATTGTGTGCAGTGTTCAGATAAATCCAGCTCTTTTTGACGTCCTGTTTTCAACGGATGTTCATTTTTTGTTTATGTAACCACAGTGCTTAATTACTTAAGTCAGTTCTAATTTTGTATTGTATTCGTTTTCAAGCTTGGTTAGGTTTTAGGTTTTACCACAAATAGGAAACAATAAAATTAATCCACAACTTGCAGGAGGAGCGAGCAAAATGTATTTTTTTTTTTAAGTGGTGCAGGATTTAAAAAAATGGAATATAACCGTCAGGCAACATTGTGCCATTTTACACTCAAATGTCAACACTTGTGTGGATCTTAAACTGGCTCAGACTGACAGTCTGGCTTTTTTACTTTTTTGGGCGGAGGAAATGAGACTGAAGCGTTCAGGTGCCCATGCCTCTTTGAATTCCACCTCTGAATAAATACATCTTCACTCGATCAGTGAATTTTTGGTTTAAGGTTTTGACAAAGAGAAGACAACATGGGTTTATTATAGTTAAGACCAAGGCTCCTCACTGAAGAGATTCTGTTTTAATTGTGAAAGGAACGTGGATGGTTTTTTAGGCTTATGTGCTGCCATGGCTAGTTTCATGTTTAGACAAAGCAAAATCATTCACTCCAAACAATGAATGCCGGCGCTCAGTACAAATGTATATAATTTATGATAGATTAGTTGTATTGTAACAGATTACTTACTATTGTCAGTGCACTCAGCTGTACTGGAAGGATATGCCTATCATTTATTGTGAGACAGCTGTGCGTCCTTTCTAGTGTGCACAGATAGTACCATACCACCTTAAGTCACATTTGTGGGCCTTTAAAACCATTTGAGACATTGTATGTGATATTGGGCTATACAAATACACTTGACTTATTTGTGCCAAGAACTTAAATATGATGATCATTCTGCCTAGTCCTTGGTGTGATTTAGTCAATCATTCTAAGGTGTGCCTTTGTGTACACTGGCTCATTGCACATATTGCATGAGCCAGCCATGTGGCTCCAGTACTGTGGTGTCTTAGTAATTAGTCATCTGGTTTCAGTCATATGGCTTTTAACTACACCAGGCATGACTCTTTTCACGTGGGGGGTTCATACGCATGGCTTCAAAGAAACCTCACGTTCACATTTTTGTGGCCTGGCTGTACGGCTGATATTCAGAAGCGCTCAGTGTAATGCATCATTGTGTGCGTGTGTGTTGGAGTCTGACTTTAGTTTAAGCCTGCCATTTATGTTTCTCAATTGAAGGCCAAGATCTGTTGTTTACCCATCAAAAAAGACTTGGTTTCCAAATCCAGATGTGAAAAGCCACATTTTCCACCAGTGTGAATGCTACATGGTTCCACTACGTGCTTTGATTCTATGTTTGATTTGAATGCAGGCTGGGTTGGCACATGTGGCTCCAATTAGGACAGGGCTAGGTTACGTGAGGGCAGGCCCACAAAGTGGGGAGGATGGCGTGTGAGGAGTGAATATGAGCTGGTGCTTTTGTGGGTTGAAACAGTGGTTGTAGTGGCTCACTCAAGATTGTGTTGTAATGACACTGATGAGCTGGCGTGGTGTGGGTGTGAGAGGAGGAAAATCCAGAGCATTGGTTTCGCTGTGCATCTGCTTATTGATAGCCATTTACATCCACAAAAAGTACATTCATTTACTGACGTCTGCGTCACTCTTCTGTTTGGAAACATTTTTGGATATTACTTAACTTTTTAATCACATTTTAAGAGTGGCATGTTTTGCTGGTAGGATATGACGTCCCAAGAAAGGCTAGGAGGGAAAAAAAAGCATGAAAATATCTGTAAAGGTCTATTTGAGGATGTCGAGACAATGTTTTGCTCCGTGGGGTCCGTCAGACTTTTGTAAGTTGACTCTAGTGTTCAGTTGCATTTGGTTTGTAGCCAGGATAGTAAAGGAGGGCTTGTTATTTTAAAAAGCCAAAAAATCTGGTTAGCTTACAACATATTAACACTGACAAGTAGCAAGTAGCTTTGATGAGGAACCAGGAGATCAATACTGACCACCTGAATGCATCTTGAGTCTTAAATGTGGTCAGTAAAAACCGTCTCGGTTTGTGTGGCTGGCCAAGGATATAATGATCCTACAAAGCCTGTGTTATCCTTGTCAGGCTGCCATTAGAGAAAGAGGTTACTGTATCACATGGTTCTAGGATTAGTTTTTCTACATTTTCTGAACACTAAATTTAAACATGGCTAATTGAATAATTTGTAATTTATATCAGTTGATTCACTTGGGCAGCCATCTTTTCAGCTGAGTTGATATGCAGATGGACCACTGCTTAGGGAGACATCATCCCTGTCCTCTGCAGTCAAACTCACTACAGGGAGTTGAAAATTACGTAGTTAATGGGTATAAATTACTTGACGCATAGCCGTGCCACTTTTGTTCTAATGTTGTCCCTGTCCAAACTAGTGTGACATGGTTGCAAAAGATTTCCCCTAGATTCTTTTTCTTGTATTTGTATTTATTTGTATTTTCGGAAAGACTGAAAATTAACTAAATTTTCTGCCTTTGTATCACTGCCATAACCTCTTACTTAAAGTATGGTCTGGAATGGCCTGGCACTGTCTAAAAATTATCTTCTAAAATGGTATTTTTTTCACCCCACCTCCCTCTGAGTTTTTACCATTATTTACTTTCCTGCAAAGAGGAGTTGCGACTTCAAAGCCATCCTAGGAATGTGTAGGCCCCCCTCTCCATCTCTCCCTGTGTTCCTCCTCCTCCATCCGTCCTTACCTAAATAGTTGCTACCTACGCTCTTAATGGTGGCTTTGTGTATGAGCTGCCACTGTTTGCATGTCTGAACAGAAGGAGAGCCAGGAAAGGGAGGAGGCAGCAAAGGAATGACAGCACTGGAAAGACATTTGCCTCTTTTTAAAATATTTTCAAGCCGTTACTGTCACACTTAAGTCATTACTATTAACTTTGCAGTCTGCTGTGATCATTTTTTCCCTATTAAAGAAAGAAATGTTCGTGGGTTTTCACAGAGGAATGGGTGATAGTGGTAGAATGCTTGACTGATTGGTTTTCTGTTGTTTTTGTCTTTCAGATCAGGAAGCTGTGCCAGCCGCGGTTTGAGAAAGAAACATGGCTTCCCAGGGTGAGTTATGAATTTGCAGCTGGGATTTCAGGCTGATGCCTCTCACAGCTCAGAGAAAGCCACCTTGCTAATGTGTTTTAGCATGGCATAGCAATGTTCTGGTATTTTCTACAGCTTTCTGAATCCTTTGTTGGCTATAATGGCGTAAGGACATTCATACTTCCAGATGAAAATAAATAAAGACTGTGTTCAAGTAAATGGCTGCATCCCAGTCAAAGCATTAGCCATGGCAAGCCATAGCATGGTTCAATTTCTTGGCACAGGCTTTGCAGTGTCAGGGTGATACCTCATCAAATGTTAGAAGTTTCTTGTGTTGCCACAGCATTTTACTTCTGAGTTGTATATTTTGCAATTGGCCTTGAATTGTTGGGCTCATTCATATCCATTTCATTTTTGAAAGCCACGTGTCCAATCATCTACCAAAGACGTGGGGGTCACCACAGCATGCCAGCATAGTATGTGCTATGTCCTACATGCAGTGACATGTTGGACAAGAGGATATCTACACAAAACTGCCAATATTCCATTAAAAAAAACAACTTGTGACTTACTTCTTAGTTAATAATTATATTGGAATAAGCCAATTGGGATTAATAGAATTTTTTTTACTTACTCAAATCCCTCTCCCCCATCATCTTGTCACAGTTAATCACCACAAAGGAAACTATAATGAAAAATGTGTCAATGTTATGATTTGATTTATTATTATTATTACAAATGTTTTGTCTCTTTCAGCTGATCTGATGGAGCTAGATATGGCCATGGAGCCTGACCGTAAGGCAGCAGTCAGTCACTGGCAGCAACAGTCCTACCTGGATTCAGGCATCCATTCTGGTGCCACCACCACAGCTCCCTCTCTCAGCGGGAAGGGCAACCCTGAAGAAGAGGAGGTTGACAACAATCAGGTCATGTATGAGTGGGACCATGGCTTCAACCAGAACTTCTCCCAGGATCAAGTACAAGGTAAGTTGTGAGATAGTATGTCACGTTACAAGTTTTGGATATTGGAGATGCCTGACTTAACTACAACCTATCTCCTGTACGTATCTCCTAGACATAGATGGCCAGTATGCAATGACGCGTGCCCAGCGAGTGCGTGCAGCAATGTTCCCAGAGACTCTTGAGGAAGGCATGCAGATTCCCTCTACACAGTACGATGCTGCAAACCCCACTAATGTCCAGAGGCTGGCAGAGCCCTCACAAATGCTCAAACACGCTGTGGTCAACCTGATCAACTATCAAGATGATGCTGAGCTGGCAACCAGAGCTATACCGGAACTCACCAAACTACTCAACGATGAGGATCAGGTAGTGTGATGTAGGGTTGTTAAAAATATGGTTCAGTATTCTGATATGGCACATGAACCTCAGTATCTCTGAAGTGTTGATCAGTAACGCCAGTGTCTCTCTGTGCCAGGTTGTAGTAAACAAGGCAGCAGTGATGGTTCACCAGCTATCTAAAAAAGAAGCTTCGCGCCATGCCATCATGCGGTCCCCTCAGATGGTGTCGGCCATCGTCAGGACCATGCAGAACACCAATGATGTGGAGACGGCTCGCTGCACCGCAGGAACTCTGCACAACCTGTCCCATCACAGAGAGGGACTGCTGGCCATCTTCAAGTCTGGAGGAATACCAGCTCTAGTTAAAATGCTTGGGTATGAAAAAGGAGGATGAACTTATAATTTACCAAGACAGCAAGCAGCAGCTTGGTGGCAGTGGGTGGAATATAGGCAGCAGTTTTAAGTAACCTTGTCTGGAACGATGACACTAGTCCAGCCAATTAATTAATTACCAACTATTTGACAAATGTCAACCAACTGTTTGGCTCTTAACTCACGTCAGTCAAGAATTTGTAGTTGGATTAAAACTTAAATCCTATGTCCAGTTTGCCATTTCACAGTAAATTAATAGTAATTTGTTTATTGTGCAGCTCACCAGTTGACTCCGTCCTGTTCTATGCCATTACCACCCTCCACAACCTCCTCCTGCACCAGGAAGGAGCCAAGATGGCTGTCCGTTTAGCTGGAGGCTTACAGAAAATGGTTGCTTTGCTCAACAAGACCAATGTTAAGTTCCTGGCCATTACCACTGACTGTCTCCAAATACTGGCCTATGGAAACCAAGAAAGCAAGGTAGGAGTTTATGTGATGAGGAATTACACAGGGGGTGTGAGTGTTATTTACTATCGGAGTGGAAGATGCCTGCCGCTGAAGAGTGATTTGATTTTGTGCTCTTATATCGCTTTTACATGTTTTAGGACTATAAGTTCCAGTTTTGTGTTTAGTGAATGAAACCAATCCAGCTCTTAATTAAATACTTGAGTATTGCAATATGTGCTGAATGTTAAAGTTTTCAGTGTAAATTATTAGGTTTCTCAGATTCTGTTCTGCCAAACATTACAGAAGTGTTTGCACATCTCACACCTACTGTGCGCTTTTTGTGTAGTTGATAATCTTGGCCAGTGGTGGGCCCCAGGCCTTGGTCAACATCATGAGGACCTACACCTACGAGAAACTGCTGTGGACCACAAGTCGTGTTCTCAAAGTTCTGTCCGTCTGCTCAAGCAACAAACCTGCTATTGTAGAAGCTGGTATGTTTGTGCTCTAACTGTCACTGCCTAATAATTTGTGCTATGTTATTCTGATGCTTTGTACATGCTTGTGTGTGGATTTTTACAATGGACCAATTTGTAAATGTATTGATAACACAACCCCTTGAAAGCAGATAATTTGTCAAATAACAAAAAAAAATGTAGGTTTTTTTAAATCATATAAACCACACTAATGCTCACTTCTTCATGTGTGTCTCTCTGTCCAGGGGGCATGCAGGCCCTGGGACTCCATCTGACAGATCCAAGCCAGAGACTGGTTCAGAACTGTCTCTGGACTCTCAGGAACTTATCAGATGCTGCCACCAAACAGGTAAAGAAACTCACAATAGCACTGGCCTTCAAGTGTTGATGATAAATCAACACTTGTAAAGTAAATTGTTTTACTAGACTATTGTTTTCTAGATACATACATACTAAAGGATTTTCAGACTTTTAAATTTAGGTAGTGTTCACGATGTTCTAGGTAATGTTGTCAGTCTGTTTCTCACAAACAGGGATATCAAATAACCTAATCCTATGCACAGAATTTACCCTGTTTATAACTATTTTAAGTGCCTTCCAATACCTACCCTTGGTAATAACATTTTGACTTTCTCCCACTTCCTATAGGAGGGAATGGAAGGTCTCTTAGGGACTTTGGTCCAGCTGCTGGGCAGTGATGATATAAATGTGGTGACTTGTGCTGCTGGTATCTTGTCTAATCTGACGTGCAACAACTACAAGAACAAGATGATGGTCTGCCAGGTGAGTGCATGTCCAAACTATTTTGGTGCTCAGACTCAAAAAGGACAAAAAAATGTTTTAAGTGATTTTGATTACCTAACCTTAACATATACATTTCTGTTCAAATATCTGTTTGTTGTAGGTTGGAGGTATTGAGGCATTGGTTCGCACAGTGCTTCGAGCTGGAGACAGAGAAGACATCACAGAACCAGCTATTTGTGCCCTGCGTCACCTTACATCTCGACACCAGGATGCCGAGATGGCCCAGAATGCTGTTAGACTGCATTACGGCCTGCCAGTGGTTGTCAAATTGCTGCATCCGCCATCACATTGGCCACTTATCAAGGTAGAAATGCGTACATAGACTGTCAGGCACTTACAGGGCTGATCAATTAGTTGTTAAAATTGTTAAACTTGGGTTTAATATGAACATATAGTTAAGTATAGTAATGTAACATAATATAAAATCAGGACAACTGTAAGTTACTTAAGCTTGGACCGCATCTACAAATCTTGATATTTTGGCCATAGCCCAATTAAGAGGCTGCAGAATTCACCTGAACAGAGAACTCTATAGAGGCCAGCCTGTGTGCACATTCCTTGCGTGATACAGTATAAAAAATTAATTATATCATAATTCTGGTCTCTGAATTTGGAAATAAGTCTATTCCCAGATTGGGGCAGATGGACTCTGTAGCCATAGCCTGTATTTCATTTCATTGTCCAAGAAGACACAACACCACTTAAATTGATGTGCTTGTGAATGATGACGCCTGTTATCTTGTAACTCATGTTTCTCCTAAATGTTTCATCCATTAGGCTACAGTAGGTCTGATCCGTAACCTGGCACTATGCCCTGCCAACCACGCCCCTCTGAGGGAGCAGGGCGCCATCCCCAGACTGGTTCAGCTGCTGGTCAGAGCTCACCAAGACACACAGAGACGCACCAGCATGGGAGGCACACAGCAGCAGTTTGTGGTAAGCATGCACACCCCTTAAGATTAGGGTAGGAAACTCCCAACTATACACAATTTTGCATGGAGCAGCAGCAGTTCAAATATGCGTCCCTCAACCTGCCCTCTGAACACAAAGCGGTGGCACAGTACCTGGGAAACATTCCATCTTCTAGTGTTTCCCCACTAATAACCATATCATTTAAACAGATAGAACAAACTAATATTCTCATAGATTTATGACAATTACTCCTCATTAATATAATTTTAAATGATGCAAAACTCTTTAACTATTGTCTGAAATGTTCAGTAACAGTCACACAGAACCAGCAGATCACTTGAATTCAAAGCAATTCAACTGAACCTGACCACCTGGTGGGAGGTGTGGATCATAAAGAAGTGCTGCATGCACTCCATAGACAGCATTACTGATTTAATATTTCAATTATTAGGAGGGAGTTCGTATGGAGGAGATTGTTGAAGGCTGCACAGGAGCACTTCACATCCTGGCCAGGGACGTTCACAACAGAATAGTCATCAGAGGATTGAACACCATTCCACTCTTTGTACAGGTAAAAACTCATCTTTCTTCCTCAGTTTTCTAGCTTGCATCTTCCATCGTTTTTAAGGCTGTCACTTGTTTTGCTGCACGAGCCAAGTTTTCTGAAATTTTTTGGAGCTCAAGAAACTAGCATACTTTTTTTAAAGATACTAAAGTTTCTCTGTTGACAATTTGAAAGTATCTTTTTTTTAAAGATACTAAACTTTCTCTGTTGACAATTGGAAAGCTGAAGTTATTGCACCACCTGTTTGTCTGGCTCCCTACAAGAGGCTCTCGATGTTGAATCTACACAGATCATCTGGTCCGCTGCAGCAGAAATACTCTTGAGCTTTGTTAACCCTTCCCTCTCTGTTTGTGTCTACAGCTGTTGTATTCTCCCATTGAGAACATCCAGCGTGTCGCAGCAGGAGTCCTGTGTGAGCTGGCTCAGGATAAAGAAGCTGCTGAGGCCATTGAGGCCGAGGGCGCGACTGCACCACTAACAGAGCTATTACACAGCCGCAACGAAGGAGTTGGTATGTACATGTCAACATAGGCACCCTTCCTATTTGTTAAGAAAATGCATCCCAACTCTTTCGATTGTATAAAGCACTGGTACTTGAAATATAATAATTCTGTCAGGGATGTTAGGTGTGCTGTGGACCTGGTGCAGACAATAGAAATGCCACCCCACAATATAACTGATCATTGTAATATGTAGCTGAATTCTACATTATGTAATTTTATGCACCAAAATAAGTCTGTCCTGTCTTCTTGTAGCCACCTATGCTGCAGCAGTGTTGTTCCGCATGTCTGAAGACAAACCCCAAGACTACAAGAAACGTCTCTCTGTAGAACTCACCAGCTCTCTCTTCAGGACAGAACCAATGGCCTGGAATGAGGTACAAGAAAATAACTTTTTTTTTAAAAGTAAAATATAAAATATAATTGTGGACTTACTTGAAGTGTCTGCTTTGTAGACTGGAGAGTTGGGGTTGGACATTGGAGCCCAGGGAGAGGCTCTGGGCTACAGACCGGAAGGTAAGACTTCCCAGATTAGGAGGCTCCCAGGAGAAATTAGGAGGCTCCCAGGAGAAACTCAGGATGCGTGTCACCAGAGCAACAACATAAACTGTTCAGCAGATATTTGCACTGATTGGGTTGAAACATACAAATTTACACATCTTCATGAGCTCTTGGTGCTGGTGTCCTGTTAGTTTCTCTAATTCCATGTTTGAACCGTCCTCCTCTGGCCCCATATTTCATGAGTTGGTAAAGAACCAAAATATCTCCACACTCAAGTGACTAGGCTTCATTTGTCACCAATACAACAAATGTTGGTCATGACACACAGGCTAATGGGTGAGGCTGGCTGGTCAGTTTCAATTTGTACTGCACTTTCTATTCCTCCAGCACAAGTTACAACTGACTACATGGAAAGTACACAAAGGGCTGCCTCAGGCAGTAAGCACAGGGTTTATATAAACCTTTTGCAAAAGACACTCAAACTACCAGAAATTAAAAAAGGTCCAGCTGGAATAACATAATCAAATCCTGCAAATAACCAGCTGTTGAAGTTATCTAAATATACAAATGAAGCAGTGTTAAGCTTCTTCATCACAGTAGTAGAAGTAGTAGTGTGTGTTGTGTCAGTGTAGTTGACTGCTGGGGGATGGACAGTGTGCTGTGTTGCTGTGCAAGTTTGATCATACTACTGTGTGAGCTTGGTTTGTTAACATGCTTCTAACAACTGCTTTGCTTCCCCCGCCTCTCCTCCACCCACTCATCCCTCACCCCCAGACCCAAGTTATCGTTCCTTCCATTCTGGGGGTTATGGAGGGGATACGATGGGTATGGAACCAATGATGGACCATGATCTGGGTGGGGGCCACCATCCTGGCCAGGACTACCCCCCTGTAGAGGGGTTACCTGATTTGGGACATGCCCAGGAACTGATAGAGGGCCTGCCGCCCGGTGACTCCAACCAACTGGCCTGGTTTGATACCGACCTGTAAATACTACGACCAACATTACACTACACTTTCTACTAGGTAAGATTAACATCACACTCTACAAGGATCTTATGAACAGTGTTGGAGTAGGACAGCAGACAGCTAAAACCAGTGGTGAGGCTTTCTGTCTGAGCAGGGAGGAGAGTGGATTTCCTCAAAGCAGCTGCTGCTTGATCAGACTGCTCCTAATTGCAAAGCTCTGTGTTGTGGTGTGTAGATGATATGTAGTGTTTGATCTGTGTGTGTGGTCTTGAAACAGTATCTGGCATCTTTGTCTCCCTCCCCCGATGCCTACTTCCCTTCATTCTTCCCTTTCTAATCTCCCTGCAGCTGTATCATATGATCTGGATGAACCTGCATCGTGATTCGCCCATATGGAGGAGGCGGTGTTTCAGAAAGTGCCTGAAGATGACTCAACAACAGCAAGCAGTTTCCGGTCTATGGGAACTCCATTGGGACAAACTAGGTTAAAGTGCGGTTCTGTTCTGCTGTCCGCCTGACTGTGGACATGACACAACGTTCGATCTCAAAGGTTGATTTTTTTTCTTTTCTTTGTTTTGTTTTTTTAAAACCCTTGTGTGTTTTGCTTTCTTTTTTACCTGATTGGTTTTACTTTTTATTCTGTTTTCCTTTTATGTCTGTAAAGGTACAAATTGATTCTAGCTTGCTTTTTTTCCCCAGAAGATACTCATTTCTTGTTTTTGCAGTCCCTTGTATTTTAAGTCTCAGATAGCATTGAGTTTTCTAGTGGTAATGCACCAACAAAGTAGGACTCTGAATTTTAACTGGTGTCCAAACACTAAAGTTAATCAGTTTAATTGTATTCTGATGATCAAGTGTAACATTGTGTAGCTTTTGTATAAAAACATGAATTGGAAATCATGGTCCAAATATCAAGCTATTTTCTTGCTTTAAAGGTGGACACTGACGTGTCTCTGCTGTTCCAAAGGGGGTGTAGCTGACATAGCTGGATGGGT
>OMNV01002707.1:36831-57002 GCA_900303265.1 Brotula barbata
AGTGGGAGAAGTTGGTTGCTGTAGCCTGCTGTGTTCTGAAACAATAAAATGGACTGTCATTTCACCTGGACGTCTGCCTGTTTTCACTGAAATCCAGGAGGATGGGATTGCATGACAATAACCACCGCACTGTTTAATCTAGTAAGATTATGGGCTCACTGTCGCCAAGGCTAAACAAAGTAGGGAACCTTACTCAAATAAACATACTGAGCTAAAGAGAAACCACCGACTAATGATTTTTGTCAATTTGTGTAAACAGATTGGGAATGAATAATTGGAAGGTTTTGAATTCTTTCGTATTAAATATTCCTATTTCATTGTTCTTATCATTGTTCAGATGCATTGGTAGAAACGAGTGCCCGTTTTTGAGAACAGGTGACATAATCAACAAAATTTCAGTCTGCAGAACAGCAAACATAATAAAGGTTTTATTATTTTCAAAACTCTTCATACCATTAACAAAAGCACATGATGCTGTCTGGAAAAACATCACAAAACTGTCACTTAAGACATTAAAACAACCATTTTCGATACACATGGAGCTAATAATCCTATTCTCATTATAATCATGCAGTTCATCTTTAGTCTACCTAAAAAGTCTTGGTGGTCATAGGATTTAGGTTTTGGATAAAAAATGTGTCACATGGCCCCTTTTTTTTAGCATTGAATTGTGATTTGTATGCACACTAGTTAAACTAGACGTGATTGATTTGCTAAGAGTACCAAGCAAAATGTTTACTTGCTCAGTAGGTACGGGTAGAGAATGACCTCAACAATTAAAAGCTTATTACCCAACAGTGAAAACATGTTCAGGTCCACCTGGCCGGCCTTCCAATTTGGAAGAATGCCAGCTCACTATCCTTGTACGAGTGTGTTAACTTGCAGTTTGCATCACTTGGCTTAAGTTACTACAAAACTGAACAGAGGCAGCTGTTTGCCTTTCAGTGAGATTAGTAAGATTTGCATATGCAATGAGAACCAGGGGTAAAGAATTAAAAGCCTGGCAGTAGTGACATCCAGGATTTTTGAAGAGGAGGGTTTTACCTGGATGAAGGCTCCAGTGTTAAGAGGGCATTTCCCCAGGCTACACTCAACCTTCCCAAACAGATGTGTGCTACTCTCCAATTGTTTCTCTCAGTAAATGTAGACCATCTGCTGTTTTCCTGCAGACACATACATAAATTCCCGCAATGCTACACTATTCTAAATTCTGATGTCCAATAACTAATATATGATATCAGTTGAACCCTTCAAATGGTCTTCCAAATGTCATGAGTGCAGATAAGCAGATAACAGGAATCAACAATTTAAATTCAAGCTATTAACAGACAAGCAGAGAAGGACCAGCATGTAACTGCTACAGTAACGCCTTACAAATAATTTCTCTCCTTTAATTTAATTTACTGCCTCATATTATTTCAGTCATAACCATCTCTTTCTGATCATTAAATAGTGCTAAAATGACAGGAAATCAAAATTATGGACTACAAATCAAAAACATGTAAGGCTAAGAAATGTGGATGATGAATAATTCTAACATGTCAGAAGGATCTGAGAATATTGAACGTCCCAAAACGACTCAAGCCTCTATGGTCCAGTGATCTCTTGGAGGATTTCAGCACCCAATGACAAGACATCAACATGGCACCTGGGGAAAAAAGTTATCTTAGATCTTATCCTACATCTCCAAGATGAAATTTAGGCTTCCCACATTCTCACATACGCACAACTGGCCGTTCAATGAGAGGAAATCTCTCTTTGAATTGCCCCTCCCAATGTTTCTCACTTTTTTTTCTTACATGTTATGGGCCAGGAACTGTTTCTGGGTCTGTGAAGCCCTTTGAGACATCGGATGTGATATTGGAATAAACAAATAAACTTGAGTTTGGAAACAATTTGATCTTATACATTCACTTGAGAGACTAAATGGATTTTATTGTTGTAATAAAAACAATGAATCATATTCCTCACAATGCTTTCATGTAATTTTGGTATCGCTTCTTTTAAACTTATTTTTCTCCGTTTATATTTATATTATACAGGTAGATATCCTGGATTTACCGTCTTGGGCCTTCTCAAACCTGTCTGGGCCATACACAGAAATTTCTCATTTCATTTCACCATGACTTATTTAGTAGAAAATGCACTCACTGTGCTGTGTCACCTACAAAAAAACAGCTACAAATATTAGAAACAGCCACAGTTCGGTGGTTACAGTTTGCTGCTATGCATGCAAAATGCAGCGGTGACTCTAATTTGTACTCACGTCTGATGGATTGTCAACCTAAACAATGCTTCAGCAGGTAACAATGCTTTCTCTGGGTTTTGGACGATAAATTGAATTCAGACTGTATTCACTTCACCTGAATTCACCTGGCTAAAGGTGACAGTTAAAGTTTCATTAAATTAGGTGGCTGAAAGTGGTTAAACCTTGTCACAGTAAGGAAAGTGTACCTGTTGTCACAAAATTCCCCAAGACCCAGGGAGGCACTTATTTTCCACCAAAGGCCTCTCCTACTTCTGTCAGAATGTCACCACTTAAAATAAATAAACTGTGGCTTAGTGAGAGCACCAAGCGCCTGCCTTGTAAATGAGGAGGATGCTGGGAGCAGCCGCTGGGTTCTGGGTGCAGGTTGGATTGAGGGGGGGGAGTGCTGGCTGCTTAAGGCAGGAAGTTAAAGAGGCCTTATTATTTACAATGACAACAGCAGGAAATGAGGTCAATGCCAAGTGCAGCAGAGGATTGTTGTGTACTTTCCTGCAGTTTCTTGCCCTGGACCGGCTCATAAAAACCCTGATGGACTTGATGACTTTGCTCAAGGCAAAGCTGTAGTTACATGTTTAAGAATCAAATCTTCGAATCAAAACATTCAATTCTTTTGTCAAACATTCTCCAGAGATTTTATTCCTTGAATCTCTACATTTGTCATAAAATGGCATAGTAAATATAATACAGTATGTATAAAAACAAAAAAGGAAAAAATAGGACACAATTAAGTGTTTTTTTTCAACATCACTGTACTTCAACATCACTGTACTTCATTCTTCGTTGGCGAATAGTTTCTTTCTTTCTTTCTTCCGGATCATTCTAAGAGCTTAGTAACTTTGAATACCAATACAAGTTTAAAGTCTGAACCTGTTTGAAAAGGTGGTGCACTATGTGCTGTTGCATTCATTGTTCAAAATAGTGCATATATAAAAAAAAAAAGTGTGAGAATTCAGTATTCTATGCGTACTTATGATCCTGTTCAACTGAATGGAAGGCCGGCTTCCTTTTCTACTTCGCTCAAGGCCGAACCTGAGCTTAGCTTAAACTAATTTACAACAGTTATTGGTACATTTACACAGGACAGTAATTTGGGGATTATCAGTACTAATATACACATTTTATAAGTGAAAATGTGAAGATTTTTTGATAAAGCTTTCTCTGTGTCTGTCTGATCGCTTCCCTTCATAAGTCACTGGCATGAAGCCACGCCCATCTACCTTTTCCCACCCCTTAAACGCAAACAACACTTACGCCTCCCGTGTCGTTCAGGTAGGATTCTTCAGCACTTTAAAGATGCTAATATATACAGTAAGCGTAGATGATGCTCTAGCTTGGTCTACCCGGACAGGCTCGCTGACTGAAAATCTCCTGCTTCTCTCCTTTCAGCCTCCAAGGTGTCTTTGAGGTTCAGCCTAATAGCCAGGCCAGAAGAGGTCCGCCCACATTCCCTTAATTAATGAAAACCTACGATGTAAACCTAATTACCACAGTTCCCAGAGGCTCTGGATATCCATTTAAGTTTGTGGATTTGGAAAAAATAAATTGCATCCAGGAAAGTCCCAGCATAAACTTCTGGTTACTCATTAAATCTGTGCAGTTTCACGGTCCCTAACTGACACCCAGTCACAGCATGGAGGACAGTGTGTAATGAAATAATTGGTTTTAGATTATAGTGGATGCCTACTGCAGCAACACATTAGCTTCACATCTACACACGGTTAGTCTGCAGCCAACATAACAACCTTAGTGGAGGTTTGGGTGTTACTCATTTTTACTGATTAGTATTTTGACAGGCAACATCATCCTCACACCATGACCAGCTGTCTGTCATGGCTACAAAGGCTGGTTTTGTTGTGATTGCTTGAAGAACAAAATGCTTCGGCTGTATTTAAACATTCATGAAATTTCTCATAACGGGAGTTTTGCCAACAAAAAGCAGTCCAGCAGAGTGTTGCTGCGCGGGTCGCCTCATATCAGGGTCTTATGATTTGTGGTTTGGGAAATCCGTCAGAAATTGAAGCTGCCAAGGAGTTGTGCAGTTTGCTGAGTGGAATCTGATGTCTGAATGGATCTTAGACTGGAAATCCTGATGGCTTCATGTCTGACTGAACACAACAATGAAATAAGGATCAAGTTTTGGGCCTCCAGACTTTTCTTAAGAATGGAGAACTATGGGTGAAGCTCCTCCCCTCGCCTACATTTGGTCAGGCCTGGAAGATTTGAAAAGGCATTCCGCAGGTTGCCATGGTAAAGGCTGAATGACATCATTTGGGTTCAGATCGTAGCCCAGACCTCCCCTCTCCTTCCCCAGCACTCTCCGATCTTCTCTCCTCTACACAAGTCCTTACACCCTCTCAATTAAAACCACTCCTCACCTCTCTCCCCTCTTTTCCTCTCCTCTCATCTCCTCTCATCTCCTGCCCTTTCTCCTAGAACCTTCATGCCCCTCCTCCCATCCTCCAACCACTAAACCAGTGGAAGTGTGCCAGTCTCAGCCACTTCAAAGGCCCGAGCTGATCTCTGCTTTCATCTGCCAGAGGAGAGAGGAATAGGAAAAGCAAATAAGGGAAAATCCAAATAAAGAAAACGGAGAGGTAAGAAGAGCAGGGAGAGGAGGAAAAGAAAGAAGGGAAGGAAGACAGAGAAAAAGACAGAAAGGAAGAAAGAAAGGATGGAAGAAAGGATGAAAGAAAGACAGAAAGAAAGACAGGATGAAAGAAAGAAAGACAGAAAGAAAGGATGGAAGAAAGACAGATAGAGAGAAAGAAAGAAAGAAAGAAAGAAAGACAGAAAGAAAGAAAGAAAGAAAGAAAGAGGGGCGTGTAGGAGAAACCTTTACAGCTTACAAGACATCTTTACTATTGGTCTTTATATATACAGTATATGGGGTGAAAGTGAGTATTTGTGTGTATTCTTTGTATTTCTGCATTAAATGTGTGTTTGTCTGTGTGTGTGCGTGTGCATTTTGAGTAAGACAGGTCTCTGGTCTTGTACATCAAAAGATACAAAAAAAGCATGGTCGCTACGACAACTCCCTTACCTCAAAGGGAGCAAACACACACATACACTCACTCACACTCACATACGCACACTCGCACATTCAATCTCTCTCTGTCTCTCTCTCTCTCTTTCAGAGGTTTAAGTACCTTAAATAGTTACAAAACAGAAATATGAAACCTGTGGTGAAATCTATAACCAAAGAAATATTTGTTGTGTTACCTCAGTTATGTAAAACAAAAGATGGTTGTCATAGTTACTGTTCTGGCACATTTTAAATAATGCCCTCCTAACTTTCAAACATATCCACACTCATCCACATTCATTTAGGTTGAGTATTTCACTGAGCCATGAAAGGGGACATTTTATATCGACTTATATTTACCAATTTTATATGGAGAACAAAGCTTTTTGTTTTCTGATGTTGTCACATAAAATGATGTATTATCACGTTCAGAACGGTGATTGGAAATATTATGAGAAAAGGCTTAAATGAGGGATGTGTAAATTAAGGATGATTTCCAACTGGTGTCCTCGATAAACATGTTTTGTGGGCAGACACGTGTGCACCTACATGACACCGCATAAATTTTCACGCTGTGATATCCGAAATGTTATTTGAAAATATAAAGGTTAATCTGAGATCTTTCCAAGCCTCTATTATATCCACATGGAATACTGGAATGACTATCTCATGTGGGAACACACAGAACAGCAGAAACATACCTGTTAGATTCAGCCATGGCCTGGAGTAAACTCACTAGCTCCGCCCCTTCAGGACATTCCAACCAATCAGATCTGTCTGCTGTCTGCGCCTGAGGACAACAAGGCAACAACTAAAAATGTGTTGTTTTGATTGGTTACAGTCTTCTGTGTTACATTTTAGGCCACAAAAATATTTTAAGTGATTGCTCACTCACTCTAACTTGTAACTTAACCCCATATTTTACACCATTTATATCAATCTGGATTAATTAATCGGATTTCCTATTATCTTTGTGAGAAAAAAAATGCCTTAAAAACATTTTGTTGACAAACGACTCCTTATTCATAAACATTAAGCCAGCCGTTGCTGTGCAAACATCTTGATGATGGTGATCAGAGATGTGCGTGCACAATGGAGAGATAATTGTAAATGGTGAATCCGAAGTGCTATACAATGTTTGCCTCACATTCACCCATTCATTCACACAGCGACCGCCAAGGTAACTGTGCAAGGCCCACTTGCTTGTCGGGAGCAATGCAGGGTTAGGGTTTTGCTCAGGGACCTTCAACATAGACAGGCGGGGATCGAACCAGCAACCCTTCGATCACTAGGCGACCACCCTACCACCTAAGACAAATCTCTGTCATAATGGATAGACATTTGTATGTCGTATATTTTGTAGTCAATCTATGATCCTGAACACTATCAATTCCTGCAGAATTTCATTTCTTTGAGGGGAATAAGCACATGCAACAGTTACAAGACAGAACTGAACAATATTACTGTACGTATTAGGAATATTACAGTGCTTTCTCACTCACCAAATATTGCATGAGAAACTTGGGGGTTTAAGCTTAGGTTCTGTAAATAACAATCTATGATAAAATACAAATACAACAACTTGAGTATGAAGAAATTATACACTAGTGGTTGTGTATGTGTAACACTGTATGTGTATGTGGTGTATGTATGTGTATGTGGTATGTCCAGATGCTTTAACACAGAGACTTAAACCTGAGCATGTCCATAACATGTGTCCTCAGGATCTGGTACCTAAATATAGTGAATGTGATGGTACTTAGATCCAAGTTATTGTAATAACAGCAGCCGGGAAAGTTTTTAGTCTTGAATATTGATAACTTGATAACAATAACTTGATTTTGAATTGTTCTTTGTTAATCTTCTGTTAGAAACGCCAGCTATTAGGGTAGGTTTTTTTCATATTACTACCAATCAAAAATCTACCACTGGTCAAATTCGCACACATAAAAAATGTGGCAATAATTCCGTGATCTATCGCCATCAACAAAAGCAATTATTTGGTTAACTCTAATTTAAACTTTTTAATTGTTTGGCAGTTATTAGAAAGATATTTTTTCACATTGTACATTTTCGCAGACACCCTCAAAAGTAATCTTTTGAACCCGCAGGCTGAAAACTCATCTCTGTACCCTCCATTCATTCAATTTCTGATTCTGAAACAAAAACTGGAAATAGCTACATGAACTGTTTATTGTTTGTTTTTGTTTTTTGCCAAAGAAAAACAACAATATTAAAGAAGATTTGTTTGTAGAAATACTACACCAATTTCAATATGTTTATTCCAAATTTTCTGCTTTATATCCTATTTAACAAAATTATGCCCAAAGGAGAGGATGCTATGATCAGCCTGAAGTATAAATATAAAATAGGCTGATGTATCATAAACATAAACAATGAAAAAAAAAATGCCTACATATAGCCATACTGTTAGAAATTTACAAATAAGTGTTCTCTCCTGTGACTAAATCTGCAGATACCTATTTTAGAACAGCCCCTCTTTAACTGTGATAGATGTGTGTTTGATTTTTTCCTTGTATACCTCCGTAGGGCTCGAGAAAGACCACAGTAGGCAAGATTTATCCTGACCTTCATTCACTTTCAGATTCCTGTTGTCTAGTGTAAAATGCAAGCTTTGCACTGGATGGATGTTTGCACCTCACTGCTTAAAATACTAGAAAAGGAAAATCAATACAATATACTAATTAAAAAATGTAATGCAACAAGACCCATTTTTTTCTGAATTGCAAATCCAGAATAGAAAGCACACAGAGTAGAACCCTTGGTCTGTGTGATCATTTTAGAATCATTTAAATCCATTATAGTTTACAAAGACCAAGTTTGGTGGCATCATAGTCTTTGTCATTTGAAACTAGAGGTGATCAACAAGCGAACAAGTTAAAACTATGCTGGCTGCACACAAACTCACGTTCACTCAAGTTCACTCCTCTACTTTTCACCTCTGGCCTTTTTTTTTCCTTTTTGGAGAATCGTTTCATCCTTGCTCTCCGTATCACTTTTTATGACTCGACAATGTTATTGATGTGTGAATTTGTTGTGGATTCATTAGAACAGCACACAAATGAAATTAATTCCTTGGAAAAGAGCATTCAGCTCCACCGAATTCTCTTCTTATCCGTGTCTCTACATGTCTCTCTACACAAAGGTTTGTGTGCTCCACACCCACTATGGAACACCTGGTCCACAAGCTGCAGTGTGTGTGTGGTTAGGGTTGCTCTCACTTCAAAAAAGGGACCATTAAAGTGCTTAGCATTTGAGCCAGGATAAGTTGTATTCAGAGTTATAATTAGCATTAAGGTCTAACTTCAGGAAGAAATGCATTTATCAAAAATATAAATAACTGTGTGTGTATTTGTCTATTTCTCTCTAAACGTTGGTCAGTGTGTGTGTGTGTGTGTGTGTGCGTGCATGACTGTGAGGGTGTGTGTCTCATCGTGTTCGGCATACATGTTCTCTCTGATCTCCAGTGACATCATCAACTCTGTCTCCACAGCGACACAGCATGGTTGTTGCTAGGCAACAGGGTTAGGAGATGACTCTCCTCTTACTCGCTTACTTTCCTCACAAACAAATACACACACACACACACACACACACACGCAACCCTACCTATCATCTCTTCTCCATCCCTGCTTTCCACCTGGCCTTGCTTTTCTCCTTCAACATTATGACGCTCTCTCTCCCAATCTCTACCTCAAAACAACACAGCTCAAAAGCACTTAAGTCCAAAGAGTCAAAGGTGAAGTGGTTTGAGGTTGAAGAAATCACTTTAAGATTCCTTGTAGTCTTGGACCTTTTTAACTAAATCATCATCATCATCATATGAAAAACTTACTATGCCTATTAACATTTTGTTTCACTTTCAATAAACGAGTTTGATCTCTGGGCTAAATAATAATGCGGTGTAATTTTGCCATGTCTTCTTTGCAAAGTGTTATTAAAAAATAATCTTAACAAACCAGCCAGGATAAAGCCTCAACAGAGAAGTTAGATGGCCTTCACTAGATTTCACTAACTGATGAAGAGTGGTAATCATGCTTCTATATCGCCAGTAGTAGATCTTCAGTTACGTTTATAACTGAATAGCAACATTGTAGCCTTACGACATAAGAGTTTCTATTCATCAAAATGGAGAAAGAGATTAATTTGCAATATCAAGAGAGACAGAAGTCACATTGTCCACTAACTCAAACCATAATTCCATGCAACAACCTATACTTTACTGATGTAAACATTGAGGAAACTAAACTTGTGAGACAATTTATCACAACTGTAAAAGGCATCTGCAATATAAACCAGCACACAGAAATGGAGTCTCCATATGTGTTGTGCAGCCATTAGACATTGTGTTGCTAAAGGCAGACAAGGAAGTTTAAAAAATATAGCACAGTGACAAATCAAACCGTTACAAGAAATAACCTTCTTATGAATCTTTTTCTATTTAATTATCTTTCCCCTTTAAGTCTCGCCAAGCTTTGATAAAAAAAAAAAAGGTTGAAAATTTCCAATTTCACTAATTCAAACTCCCCCTCTCTGTCTCGCACTTTCTCCTCCCTTGCAGTTTCGAAAGCTATTAGCGGGATCTTTGATTGAGATTAACAGAGCCCTGAAATCAATGAAAGATAATTAAAAAGCCTTTGTTGAAGGGCAGGCACTCGTCTGCGTGTGTAGGTGTGTGTCTGAGAGAGAATATGTGAGTGAGTGTGTTCCTGTCTAAGTGTGACTGTGGGTGTGTTGTGTATGCTGGTTGTCTGTTTAAGTGATTTGCCAATCAGAGAATGTGAATAGCCAACAAGATTCAAGAAAACTCACAAACCTTTGCCAACAAAGAAAACATAATTTAGCAGATGGATAAAGGGTGATTTCTGTTATGTTTGAGACTTCAGAGACTCCAACTGTCGATGTGTATGGGCACTACTCTGAATAATCTTAAATTAGTTTAGCTGCAAGCACTGACTCATTCCCAAACTGTTTCGTGTGTATGTGTGTGTCTGTGTGTGTACAGAATAAACACTTTGATGTGGCTATTATAAAATTGTGTGTGAGGAAGCATATGCAGGAAGTCAAATTTAGGACAGCCACGCCACCCAAGACCATGTGACCAAGGTAAAACTTTAGATCATTAGGAAGAAAGCATTTTACAGGATTCATGAGGGTTTTATTGTGGACATTCAAACTGTATTTTTTCTAAATGCTAATGGGCCTTCTCCAATGCATATCACATCAATTATGACTAAACACACACACACACAGACATCCTCTAATGTTACTTGTTGTTTAGTTAACTTACAGGTTGGCTATTACAATTAACTCAAGGAAAAAGGCCCTTCAATTTGAAATTGAACTAATTCAATGAATTTCTACGTTGACTGAATCATACTTTTTATATGTCTGCCTCCATGAGACGCTCCATGCCTCTAAATATTGCCTGCAGATGCTTAGTTGCAACCAGATGGAAATGTTAGCTTAATGTTAGGTTTGAGAGTAGAAGCCTCATCAAATCTCAACCTGCTTCACTGCAGTCACTTTACCAGTCAGCCATCTTGGGCCTGCTCCTTCAAATCATATTGACTATGAGACAAAATTGGACAGACGCCCAAACAGAGAGCAACAGGCAGATAGAAATCAGCACGCTACACTCCCTCTGTCAGTCCAGTTCTAGTGAAACTACCTCTCTATTTTCAGAACAGCTTCCGAGCAGGGCTCACTGTGTGTATGCATTGTACGTGTGTGTGGGAATGTGTGCATATGTGTGTGTGTTTTATCTTCTGCCCCTGTTTTTATTTTTTCATTCTGTTGCCACTTAATATTTCAACACTTGAAATATAAACAAGAATAGGGCCATGGTGTGTGTGTGTTTCAATGCGCACTCCTGTGAATGTGTGGACTATACTCACCAGTCTTTTGATGATCCTGAGTGTGGTGCGCTGGATTCGGGGATTCTCAAGGTGCATGTGTGTGCGCAAAACGTGCGACAAGCTACGCAAGCAGGAAGGAGACAGGCAGTCGTGCCCCTCACCCCCATACAGCTGGACCAATAGGGACAGACACTGAATAGACTCCTCCCACAGCTCCGGATTTTCAGTCCATAACTATAGGGACATATTCAGTATTAATATATAGATAGATGGATAAGATAATTAAGTTCTTCCAACTGTGTGAGCATACAAAGTAAGTCAATTAAAGCACTTTAAATGGTTACACTTTTGGTACTCCTCTATCTGTTAGATTTTGCCTTATTCTACTGGTGGATCTCTGGAACACATTGCCTGAAAGGATTCTTTTTGTCATCCACATTGTCTACAGTAAGTCAAAGGTCATTTCACCAATAGAACACAACTCGGGCGCTCAGGTTTCAATGTCTTGCTTAAGTTCACCAAATTTTGTGCAGTTATTCATGGAAACAACTGTGCTTCCATTGGTTTCTGGCCCACTTACCTGTTGAAATGTTTTACATCCATATAAGCAGCTCTTGATGTTTTAATTTCTATATCTAGAGAGAATTTATGCCATAGCTTAGTTCAGTGAATTAATGCTCTTGCTTTCCATATCCCACTAATCTCCCATGGGGCCATGGGTCTGAGCAGAGGTTGGGGGTGTGTCTGCTGCCCCACTCAGCTCCTTTATATACACAGGGGGAGGTCCACCCACCACTCAAAAGTAAAAACCTCTATTGTGTCTCCTGAGACCTCCTCTTCTCACTTTCCAGCCTTTTTCCTTCTCCTTCACATCCTTTACCAACATCCTGATTTTTCCAACCTCTTTCCATGGATTCTCTTCTCACTCTCCATCTTTCTTCTCCCATTGTCTGTTCACATCACTCAATATATTTACATGCACTTTAAAACTTAGAAGATAGAAGGCAATAAATTGGCTTTCTCTAACGTTACAAATAGACCTTAATGCAATAAATAAATTAAAGTATGTGAAATAGATTTGGGGTCTACTTATAATTGGGTGTAAATAAATCTGGGAGTTGTTAATATATTCATATTTAGGTTGTAGATAAAAGTTGGATAGTTGTTTATAAATTATATAGAAACAATAGGGAGAAGAAAGAAAGGAGCAGGGATATATAAGATTCTTCCAACTCCTTTTTTTAACAGTTACTGTTAACCTGTTTGTTTGTTTGTTTTCTTATCTGTTTTTATTTTTATTTTTCAAAATAAATAAAATCATTCATTCTTCATAACAATGGTTACAATAAAAAACTCTAAATAAGTTACACTGAATAAAATCAAAATGTACGAGATGATCATAAAAACAACACCTGAGACCTGAATCAGGAAGAGAAGTTCCAAGTAAACTGAGATATGGTCAAAAAAATAGGAGAAAAAGAACAGGTGAATAAAACAACGCATATATAAAAAACATCAAAATTGGCGACATCCAGAACACCAGTCACAATGATCTGTATGATTTATGTTCTTGAATGAGATTCAAAAATAGTGAGAGTGTCAGCCTCTTTGATGGCAAAGAGGAGTTTGTTACCCAGAACAGGAGTGTGATAAGAGAAGGCTCTATTTCTGAAGGACTTTGTCTTAGCTCTTGGGATAACAAGCAGGCCCGCATGCTGAGGTCGTAGGGAGCCAAGGAACATAAGAAGTTATGAGGTTCGTTACGTATTAAGGAGCCAGGCCACACAGTACCTTATAGGTAAGAGGTACCTTAGAATCTGCCCTGGCGCTGATAGGAAGCCAATGTAGGGAAGATAGGATTGGAGAGATGTGTTCAGATTTACAGGTTTTGGTGAGGATTTGAACTGCAGTGTTTTGAACAAGTTACAGTTTTTCAAGGCGGTGGAACAGAAGCCTGAGAAAAGGACATTGCAGTAGTCAAGGCTTGACGTGACGAACGCATGAATCAAAGTTTTGCCATCTGCCAGCATAACAGATAATCTAATCGTGGTTATATTTCGGAAGTGAAAGTATGCCACTCTGATAATAGAATTCATATGATTGTTGAAAGTCAAATCTGCATTCAAAGTTGGTCCTGGGCTTTAACAGCTGTAGAATGCCTGATGAGACAGTTTTCAAACGTTATTGAAATCTTCAACACTAAAAACACTAGATATCTCCAAAGTGTCAGTGATGGCCTCTCGAATCGTGTTGTAGACCAATTTTGACAAGGATCCTCGCCCAGGAGAGTGCAACCCTGTGTGTCTCCGATCAGGGCTTTTGTTGGCACACAGATTCAGTGACTAGAATATTGCGGCCTAAATCATGTTCTGTTGATGAGTGCAAATTGATTTTACAGTTTAAATATCATTATTTAAATTTACACATCTAATGGCAAATTATAATGCCACTTGTTATAGCATATAATCAATGCTATAGAGGCATGGAGAAATGTGTCTTGTTCTAATAATAAGCTGCCCAAACTATTGGTTTTATGTAGGATGGAGTATAATTATCTAAACTGGCAAAGAAGAAAAGCAAATCTTAACAAGAGCCCAGAATAATATTCTTATGAAGACTTACCACAGCACTTCTTGGAGTGACAAACTGAAATCACTTCTGCAGAAACTTTTTCCTGTCACACAACTTGGAATATAGCGTTTCCTGACAAATCTCTCACTCTCTCTCACGCACACGCACACACTCACTCACGCACACACACGCACGCACACACTGATGCACGCAAACACCGTCACTAACTTAGTCTGTTTGTCAATACACACATACAAACATAGACAAATCATTATGCATGTTATGCATGCCATGTACACATGCAATACACTCACACCTCCAAGCAGACATGCTCTGAGTGTGTGTGAGTGTTGGTGACTCACCATGTGAATGAGGTGTGTGTTGAGTTGGCAGAGGGGTCTGCTGGCTAGGAGCAGTTTTTCTGCTGCCTCCATCTCTGCTGCTGGACAAGATAGCCTCTGGCTCTATACACACACACACACACACACACACACACAGACACACACACCAACGTTAAATCATTTATAGAGATTTGACAGTCAATAATGATGGATCCAGAAACCTGCCAACACAGATTCTGGAAGAGTGAGATAAACTGCGAAAGGGGGAAATACTTTACCTGAAAATGTTGTATTATTTTAATGTACAAAATCAACGCAGATTAGGCAACCTCTTTTATTTAACACATCAATATCTCCAGTCTTCTCTTCTTCTGTCGGAACTCATTCTTACCATCTACCATAGCATTAATTGTGCCTATTTTTCTTTTACTTGAGTTCACCATGGGCCCAAACTGGAAAGTAAGACAACTTAGAGGTGGAAAAAGTGATTAATACTGGCATTCATTTTTTTTTGCTTCCACTACCTTTTCATTCCCTCAGACAGAGAGAGGGAGAGAGAGAGAGGAGACCTCTCCTCCCAAACTATCACACTCAGTCACTCAGTGATAGTTTGTGAAGAGAGGTTTAAGAGGTTTAGTCACGTCCTCTCTCCTTATCAGGCCTTATTGCCCAAATGAATTTGGTTTGGGAAGAAGTTTTCTTTTTAATGAGCTTTGCATTTCTTGCTGAATTGATTTCCGCTGCACATTCTGCTTGCTCTTTTTTCTTTCTCTCCACTCTTTCTCTCCATTCCTTCCTTTCCATCTTCAGTCCCTCTCTCTTCCATCCTGTCTTTTTCCCTACATCCCCTTTAGTTCCCCCATCTCTCGCACTCTGTCCAGGCATTAATATGTATGCGTTGGGCTGGGGTGCACACCATGGGGAGATGGGGGCTGGTGAGCGTACGTGTCGGTGTCGATGTGTGTGTATGTAGGAAGGCAAGCTGAGGACAAAGCCAGTGGTGATAATGAGGCCGCAGGGACACAGCCAGACAGGCCCCTCTGTGTATGCCTGCATGTGTGTGTCTGTGCGTGTGTGTTTGTGTGCACGCGTGTGTGTGTGTGTCAGAAAATAGGGACCTCATCCGTTTTCTCCTGAGTCCACAACTTCAATATCGCAGTTGGTTAGCTTCCATTGCACACCACTGCTCACATCATTGGACACACACGCACACACAGACACACATTCACACATAAAAACATACAAAAACGCCTTTAGGGACATGACATGAGGGCAACATTTTGAAGGAGTGAATTGTTGATAATACTGGTAAGTCTAAGGAAAGCTGAAATGAAACCGTTAACATAGTGCTGAATCAATGTGGCACAGTCAAGGCCACAAGAAACAATTTACCACGATGCACGCCAATAACAACACGAGACACTGATATTAAAAATAGATTTCTCAACAGAAAACGTGTCATTGTGGATCAAAAGGAACGCAGTGATGAAACACGGGATACATTCTAAAGGTTGGTGCTGAAGATAGAAGAATATTTTAGGGAAACTTTTAGTACTGATGAGTTCTTTGCTTCTCTCACAGCTCAATAAAGCTGATGAATGTAGTCAGACAGCTTCTGCAGGATCTGTGATGTGTGTGTGTGTGTGTGTGTGCATACCTGCAGTGCTGAGCGGACAACAGCTGATGTGCGTTTCAGGATGTTGTGGAGCAGTTCCAAAGCGGCTGGCAACACTAAATGGCTGATGTTCCTCCCGGCATGGACCTCTCCATTCAGGTGGACCAGTGCAGCCTCTGAGACGATGTTCACCACTACCTCCATTAAGCCTGAGCGAGCAGAAAGCTCTCTATGTTTAAGATCATACCATTAAACCACCAAGCCACATCACAAGTTTGTTTCATCACGAGTTGAATTGTTCACATTGTCTCAAACACAACAGAATTCACATGGATAAAAGCAAAGAACCACGAGCATCAGTCTGAGAAGCTAAAACCAGCTAAAGCCTGTGAATTTCATTGGCTAAATGACTTAAAACGATTGACTATCAAGTAGTCATCAGTCAATTTTTGTTGATTTGGGTGAAGTGTTCCATCACCTAATTAGCTTCAGCCCTACCATCCTCCCTGCCTTCATATGTCTATAAAGAGATGCCTTAAAGCTGAGCCTTTATAAATAGCTCTGACTGTAGGTCCTGGCGTGCCTTCTTAGTGAATCACTAACTAAGTTCCTGAGAAGAAGCAGAGGAAAGATGGGCATTCTCCTACGTGGATAATTTGCTCATCTGAAAAATATTTTCTTGTCTCTTGTGCACTCTCTCTCGCTCTCTCTCATATCTCCATGACTACAAAAGTGTTGATTGTAGAACGCCGTAGAGTTTCTAAGCCAAAAATAAAACTATGATCCCTGTGCTGCTCATTTTATGTGACATGGCAGGTATTCTGCTGGAATGTGTCCCTGAGGTGCAAGCAGATGCCCACCTCAAGAACATCTTTTTAAATTTATTCCAAAATATAGCTGTGCTTATTGTTGCCAACAACTTATTGCTAATGTGTTTTGGATGACCTCTTTGTGCCCTACTGTCACAAAACACAATAATACTATAAAATACTGCACAGTTACTGCAAACGAAATAAGACATAATAATAACAGCTCTCATCTGACTGTCACACTTTAGTTTCTAAATTAGATAAGCAGCAGGATGTTTCATGATTCATATTAACTGTTTTGAAGCCGTAGTGGAAACACTTGAACTTTGGGTATTGGGCCAATTAACTAATTTGGGGGTTTTACGCTCCAATATTGATCTAATGTTATCAATCTGTGCATTGGTAATACATACTGTGTTCTATTCTTTATTAAAATATTCTAATTTAAAATACATTGTAGCGGAGCCTATGTCTTTGTATTTGTGAAGTGCATATGTTTGTGTGGTTGTGTAAGAGTCTCTCTCTTTCGCTGTGTGTGTGTGAGTGTGTGTGAAAGATGCTGCAGACTCCAGAAAGCTATTAAGCTCGCCTGCTGTCAGTGAGATTTGCTGTTAGTTTGTAAAGCTGGCTCATAATAAAATAAACAGGCTGCGGTACTTTGGACACTTCGGTCACTCTCACACACACGCACACACGCACACACACACACACACACACACACAGGCACACACGCACGCTCCTAATCTGCTGTGAATATGATCTGACAATGCAGACTGCCCACATGCAAACTCTATTCAACAAAGTTTTCTTTTTCTCTTTTCTGATTGAATTTATTGACATTTTAGCCACTTACTATCCAAACATTAATGCTGAGTAAGTTCTGAAAAAATGATTCACGCTTGAATAGTTTAATATTTGATAATTATTTATCTTACACCTTTGTGTGCACTATCATTAGAAAACACATACAGCAGCAGACTGGATCCAAATAGAGCAATTTGTAAACCAGCTTTTAGATTTACACACGCCCTTAATACCTTTAACAGTCTGCGTGAGAAAGAGAGAGAAAGAGAGGTAAGAGTGGTGAAAAAATGTGATAAGATGCAGTATTCTAACAGATGGGATGGCTACATCAGGAATTGGGTGTACACTGAACACTGCTTGCTGATTTTTAGCTTTTTTTGTCTACCAGTTTTCATTTGGTAGACACACACTGTATTCTGTGTGGATTTTTTTGTGACGACACATGAAGATGAAACAAGATGTTCCATCCAAACTAAATATCTGACGGCAGACAGGTTAAAGGAGATACAGATGCTGTCAAGAGGGCAAAACCGACCTACAGTTCAACACACTGAGGTAAAGCATCCAGCAAACCTCAGCTTTTTTCCTTAGTGTTATAGACAACACTTATAAACGTAGAGACATGCGCAAACTTACTAACTTTTATGAACATTTTTGTAGGTGCATATAAATTCATGATGTTGGCATAACATATCACATGCGTGTGTGTGTTCGTCTGGGCACATGTACCTGGATGAAATGACAATGTTATGTTAGAGGTTTAAATCAGGGCAAACGTCAATCCAGCAAGTCAATATTGACAATGTCTCGTTTGTTCACGTTACTCATTCCAAGATTTAGGATAATTTATTTCCAACATTTGTCTCAAACTAAAGAAAACTTAAAAGACAGTGACATCTTTATCTATTTACAAAACACAGTAATATTAGTTATAAAGCTCCACTAAATAAGGAGATGGACAACTACAACATTTCTGTCATGTACTCATAGTACTTAACATATGGATTAGTAGATAAACAAATGACCAAAGTCTAATTCTTGTGGTTTGTCTTTTACAGTGTAAACATCACAATCATCTTAAATATGCTATCAGAACTGCTTTATTGATTTTCAATATGCAAAGCTGTCTACCCAGAGGCCTCTTGGGCATTGACTAATATGGCAAAATGAATATTTATGACAGTTGTCTGTAGTATGAAGTGTGCCAGGGGCCATTCTTATTGACTGGACACACAGACAATGTGTGGTAAAGCCATTATAAGATTCTTGAGACACACAGACCAATTTCAAGAGACTGGGTGAGCGGTTTATAGAGTTAAAGTTCACAGACAAGTCTATGTAATAATGTCACACAGGCAATTATGTGTAAATACCTTTGAGCTTCTTGCAAAGGTCAAGACAAGACTTTCAACAATTCTGAAGATACATGCAATCACTGAAGATTTCTTTAATTAGACAATAGACAAGAACACTTTAATTGGGTGGAATAGTGTCAATGCTTGAATCCACAGTTGAAGAAAAAGTAAAAGAACTATTTGGAATGCCTCAGATTTCTGCATTAATTTTTCATTAAATGTGACCTAATCTTCAGTCGAGTAATAATAACAGACTAAAATACTCTGCTTGAACTGACGATGGCTGATCCAGACTACCAATTTTCTTCATTTTAAACCATTCTGTGGGTGATTTACTTATGTGTTTTGTGTCACAATGTTATTGCATGATCCTACTTGTATTACACATCTGTAGAAACACTGCAAAACCTGACTCTCTTATGGAAAATTTCTTAATGCAGTTTTGAATTCATTGTTCCTTCAATGACTGCAAGCTGTCCAGGGCCTGAGGCAACAAAACAGCCCCAAACCACGGTGCTCCCCCCATCCTCGAACTCACCAATGCAGGTAGATTCTGGTGTTGTGTACAGTGCCTTCTCCATCAAATGAACTGTGTATTTTTGTCAAAAAGTTGTCTCATTTGTTTCTCTCATTTGTGTCTTTATGAATGAAATATTCTGCGGTTTTCTTATTGTGTATACAAGACCAGGGATCTTGTACTTTTCCATAGCACTTTTTCTGTTATTCCTTGATCTTCTTGCACCTCCTTCAACATGGGATATGGTTCTAATCGTCATGTAGGATGGATAACAATTCACTAACTATTCTTTGCAAATATACATACAGAAACTAAATATTATGCTTTTTGGGACTTTCTATACACCCTACTTGACTTGTTTTGCTATTACTGATATGATCCGGTCAATGTTTGCTTGTAAAACTATTCAGTTTACTTGTCTATCCACAATCACACTGAAAACTGTATATGTTTTATTATGGAATTTTCTCGGACACCTCTTCAACTCATTCTCACCTCCCTTGCCTCTCTCAATCTCTTCTTCTATCAAATTGTCATTCACTTCTTTTCCTCTTCTCTCATCTGATCCATCCACCCCATCCCCTAACTCAACTACTGCATATTCCCCTTGTCTGTTACCAATTGTTCCATTCTCACATCTTTGTCACCCTTTTTACCTCCCAATTTGATTTCATAACTTTATCATCTCCTCCTTTTTCCTCTTCTGTTCCCCCCTTCTGTTTTACCCTTTTCTTAGTCTTTCCCTCTGTCTTTGTTCCACAGGGGGTATTATCTCAGTCAGAGGCAAATCTCCCAATTATAAACCTCAATTTCTCTCTTTCTTTCCTTCTCCCCCTCTTTCTGACACACACACACACACACACATAGACAGAGAGAGAGAGCACATCTAGGATGCTCTTGCCTTCGCCTGTGTATGTCTCTCACACAGACACACATGCATGCATGCACGCACATACACACACAAATACAATCCATTCACACAGGCACGC
>OMNV01002707.1:57022-68601 GCA_900303265.1 Brotula barbata
CCCCCCCCCATTTTGTTCATCTTCAGTCTATTTCACTGCCACCTAACATACACACACCAACCTTCCCTTCCTCTCTGTCACACCTTAAAAAGCCAATTATACACACTTCCTCTCTTCACTCCTCCTCTAGCCTTTTCCCTTCTTTCTTGCCATCACTACACTGATCTAGAGTGAGCCACAATTGGAATAAGAGGAGAGAAGGAGAAGAAGGAGAAACGAGAGAAAAATAAAATAGGGTAAAGAGGGAGACGGGAACATGAACAGAGGAATGGGCAGATGGTAATAGGACAACAAGTTAAATAAAGTGAATGACAACAGACCAAAGGAAACACGAAAAGAGGAGAGGAGAGGAGAGGAGAGGAGAGGAGAAGAGAGGAGAGGAAGATAGCATTAATTGCCAGGCCAGTATTAGTGCTGGTTTGACAGTTTCCTGTTTAGAAGAAAGCTGATTGGACGATAATGATGCTGACTACTGAACTGCCGCACTGCTGACCGAAGGGAAATAGTGGGAGAGGATGTATTGGTGCAGGTGGTGAGGGGTACAGAAAAATCAGTGAGAGTAAGAGAGTGAGTGAGTTAGTGAGTGACACAGAGACAGAGTGTGAGAGAGAGAGAGAGAGAGAGAGAATTGGAGAGAATTATTGCGTGAAGTGGTGAAACTCAGTTTTCAGTTTACTACATTTAGACACACCCACACAAACACGCACGCACGCACGCGCACACACACGCACGAACACACGCACACACAAAATCATCCGTAATAAACACAGACATACCCTGCTGGTAAAGTGGCTCCAGGTCCAATATGGTATCTCCACTGAGGTTACATAGCAAAGCTATTGCATTCTGGACCAACCCGCTGGCAACATGGGTAGCCTAAAAAAAGTGAAAGTATAACTGTTAAGAGTTGCGATTAAATTATAAATTAAGTTAAATTCCATCGGATATTTGGTAATTTTGAACTATTGTCAAGTCCAATAATGGTCAGACCACCACCAGACATTATGAATTGTTAGTACCACCATATCATACCATAGCTTTGTGTCAGTATCAGTGTTATGGGGATACATATATATTTACAGGTTAAACTGTAGAGTTCTCTATACAATTTGGGATTCAAAGCCAGCCCCTTAATTCTTAAGCCTTTGTTTTAGGTGTCGTTTACAGGAAACTGTGCTTGCCTAGAATGAAAATGTGGTTGAAGTTAAACATCAGATTTATGGTTAAGGGTAAGGTCAAAAGGACTTCATCATGTGTCAGTCATTGTTACGGTTAAGGAAAGCCTCTGGGGAATTATGTGAACCAAACAACAAACAAATTTCTCAGAAGTTAAGTAAGACCTGCATGTGCATGTGTGCCCTTGGGGTGGTTAACTTATTCAACAGACGCACACCATTAACTAGTATCATTAAACTTGATGAATTGGTACATAAGTGGGGAAAACAGAAATGTTTGAGCCTTACTCATACATACCTGTACATGAGTAGAACAATTTGTAGCATTATTTTACAAATGACTTACCATCATGTTTCCCCAGCAGTTGTTACTTTTTCGGGGTGAATTGCACTGACATTATCTGATTTCCATTTTATAATGTACAATGAGGGTTATGGGGCTTGCTCAAGGCACATTGAATAGCCTCTGTTGTCAAAGGAAGGTTGTTGATCACATGTCCTGATTTTTGTAGGTAGTCAGCTCACAAACACAATTATGCAAAGAGCCATATTTTACTAACAACCAAAATGTGCTGCCTATCCCATGATATGTAGGCTACTGAAATCACTCTCTATTCTACTTACAACTCATTTTCTCACTATTCCTAATTCTCCTATCCTCCTCTCTCCTGCCCTCGTGTTATTTTGATCCTTTCAGAGAGATATCAGCTCTGCCTGCAGGCTCTGTGCGCATCAGTGTGATCTATGTACGGGCTGATAACTCTTACTGGTGCTCATCATGTGAAGTAGCCTGAGGCTGATGACAATGACATCAAATCATTCCTAGGACAACCTGTCTGGCTGTAAAAACAAATGACGAAGCAAATTTGATAGACTAATAAGATGTAAAGAGGAATATCTTTTGCTCACACTAAAAGGGTACACCTGTCTATAAGTCTGGTTGGAGACCAATATGAATTTCTTAGCACACAACTCCATTAATTTATGCATTTTAACTTAAACAACACAAAGGCCTCAGACATGTGGCAGTTATAAATAGGCTAATATGTAACACTTAAATTCAGAATAAATTCAATTTAAGTGTCTGTGCCTATTAGTCAGCATTTGTTAGATTGCCCCACTGAAATCCACTGAGAAATATTTTATGCCTCGTCTTGGCACTACAAGAAAACAGACAAAGCAACCATGGTCTAGACAGCTTCCTGAAGTCGTTTGATGTCTGAAGCAGAACTACTTCATCATCTAGACAAATACAATTAAGAAAGGTTCTCTATAAAAACGGCGATCGGGAGTGACAGGAGTTATCAATCTAGATCTGAGTGTTTCAGGCAGTATAAATCAATCCAAAAATCAGCAATGGAGACGCCGCTAACTGAACTCGACGTGACTGGTTCAGACTGGGGTAAACAATCAAGAGGAGTTAATCTGGCTCTTGGATCAGAGTGTTTAACATTCTGCATCAGCTAGTCAGGGCTGGGCAGGCATCCATGCAGAACGCTGATTGCTTAGTGTGTATATGTGCATGTGTGTGTAGCAATAGACTGGTAAATACGGCGTGAACTGGGTTGTTTGTGTGTGCATTAGAGTGTACATCAGGTCTGATGGAATAAATTGTTTAGCTACTGGAAACGTTATGCTTTGCTGAGAACAGACAAGTACTGTATGGTTTTTGTTGGCACGCATAAATGTTTGTACGCAATCTTAATAGCCGAGTGTATAATTCCCACTTTATTAATCCTTTTCCTCTCTACAGCTGACCTGCCAGTCAATTACACAAGAGCTCTAACAGGTCAACACCACTCATGCAAATTTACATAATATATACATATGGGGAGAGAGAGAGAGGGAGGGAGAGAGTGCAACACTGCAGACGATAACATGGTATAGCATGACAAAACAAAACAGTAATACCATAGAATAATTTGGATTACGATGAGTCATCTTGATTATCTGACACCTATTATCAGGCAGACGGATTAATAGACTGCCTGATTGAGAAAGTCATAATTGATTGATCAATTGATTGACTAAGACTTGGCCTTACCATGATGAGTTGAAAGATGATTGGAAGAATGTTACTGCATATGATCAGCCTGAGAGAGAGAGAGGGAGAGAGAGACAGCGAGAGAGGGATGGAGGGGTGAGAGATATACAGTATTTCATTTGGAGGCAGTTAACTATACACAATCACACATGCGCTGACACACATATACACACTGGGCTTTTTCATCTTCATTAAGGTTGCAGTTCCGCTACAGTGACTCCTGTCTGGCACCAGTGGGATTAGGGAGAGACGAAAGAAAAGACGAGGTGTGATGACGGTGAAGTAAGTTGAGAGCAAAGAGGAGAGGGTAGGACAAGAGAAGACTAGATGAGAGGAAGGAGAAAGCTAGGAGTAGGTTGGACAGAGGGCGGGAATAACAACAAATGGTGGAAATATGAAGGTATGGTGGAGAGAACCAGCAGTGCAGATAATTCCAGTGGGAATAAATTCAGAAAGAACAGAGTAAGAGAGTGAGAGTGAGAGAGAGAGGAAATGACATTCTGTCTACTCACTGATTACATTCTTTGGTTCAAGACCAATTACTTTGAGGTTGGAGAGTATACATGTATGCACACTCACATTATATATACATATTGTGTATATGGCAAGCAAGATCAACTCATAAAGGAGTAAAAGTAAGGCATAAAAAAGTCTGACCAAAAATCTGTTTTAGCTCTATCTGTGATTTAAAGCTTGGAGAGGAAACATCAAAAACGATAGAAAAGCCTTTATCTGTGTTAAGGGGATCATCTTACATAGTCCTACAAAGTCTTCAACAGTACATCCATTTCATCCCATATCATCATAATGTGTTTTAGGATGAGATCTGAAATTGATAATTAGCTGTTGTCAATAAATGTGTATCCATTGTGTCTCCATTTATAAAAGTCAGACATCTATTCATGGTTGCACCAAATCAGCAATAATAGAACCTCACAACATACTTTTAGTCTCTATTTTGCTGCTTCTCTGGCACTGTTTTGCTGACAGTATTGTATTTATGTGTTTACTTTGTTTCGTCTTTCCCCCGTAGTCTGTAATAACCTTTGCTGCAGAGACAAATACTGTTTAATTTCATATTTTGCTGTGCTGAAAAAATATTCCCCATAGTAAAACACAAAATTCTACCCTGGTCATTGGGATCTACAAAAGAAACTGTGATTCCTAAGACTAAGCACTTGTTAACATATTCAGTTGGTAGTTGTGGGGATCACATGCCAAATCTTTTTTTACTGAAAACTTTATTTTCTGATTTTCAGGTCATATGAACAGATACACACAGTCCACTACCATAAAACAGAACAAATGTAGAGCACTCCCCTCCCCCCTCCCAAGGAAAAGAAAAGAAAAACAGACAAACAAATAAACACAAGACTATACAGGTTCTTCTTTTGCCAATTCAGCATGCTGGACTGTGATTTTGAAAACAATTATTCAATCAACATACAGTGAAAGGGAACACCTTCAACAAAGTCTATGAAAGGACTCCAGATCAGGCAAAGTTTTTGCGGGCTCTGCACACTTTATATTGGAGCTTTTCTAATGGCAATGAAGAAAGCACCTCCCATGACCACTGCAAAACTGATGGAGCTTCATTTGCTAAAGCATTCCCTTGTAAACGTAAGGGCCTTACAATTTTGGGGTAGTAGATGACCAAAACATGTGCCCTACTGAGGCAGGACTAAGGCTGCATCTCCGGCAGCCAGGGTCTCTGGTGGCAAAGAGCTTGTCCCCTGAGTAGGGAAGACCTTGTCCGGTGAAGTACCTTGAATTGAATTAACCCTAGTCGTATACACAGCGAGGACATGTGTAAGCCAGTCAAACTGTCCTGTCATGCCGTCTCAGCAAGCGCCACACCCAGTTTTTGATTGGTTCCAGGATATCTATTTTAATCCCCGATCCCTAAATTACCCAGACATCTTCCTTCTCAAAGGCTCTAGAATACCGTCTAATTGGCCTTTGGATAAAGGAGAGGAAATGAGGTTAACACTTTATTAACAAAAGTATGGATTTCCATAAACTGAAAAAATGGGACCTGGGTATGTTGTGGTCCTTAGCAAGCATTTTAAATGAGGTGAACGTGCAATGTGTAAATAAATTACACAAAAAACACTAGTCCATTTCTATGCCAATGCTGAAATGCCTTATCCAACACAGATGATGGGAAGAATTACTCCTGGAAAAAGCCTCCAAACCAGCTTCAATCCAAAATGCCTTCAAACTGTAGCCATATCTTAAGAAAGGCTTTACCCATCAGGTTTGTTATTTGTATGTTACCATTAGATAGCAGTGGAGAAGTGATGGATTGGATAAGAGTTCCATCTGGACCCAATCTGTACCCTTTTTATTCTCGTATGTAAATATGCAAGACTTTTACAATATTCACAGCCCAGTAGTAAAAAATAGAGTTAGGCAAACCTTGACACCCTGCCTCCATAGGGATCTCCAAATCCTGGGGTTTGAATTGTTCCAAATGATTGATGAAATTAACCTATCTAGCTGTTTAGAAGTTGTTTAGGGATGAATTTGGGGGTCATTTGAAAAAGATAAGAAATCTGGGTAAGACTGTCATATGGCAAATCTAATTTCATCTTGTTTTTGGTTGTCAGGAAGGGACAGTAGCTTTTGTTCAATGAAGGGGTGTGTGTATGTATTTGTGTCTGTGTGTGAGAGTACCTCTGTATTTGTGTTAGTAAATTTGACGGATGTCCTCCCATTAGATATGTGACAGGCTGAGAGAATAGCGGAAAGGGCAGGCCAGCACGACATGATAAACTGGACCACCTCTAAACTACAAGTCATACATCAACAGCCCGGGTGCGTGACACCAGACGCTGAAAAAAACGACAGCTCAACAGTAACGGCAGAGACACATCAGAGAGTCCTCGCTGCAAAGGTCATGCATCACCAGCTTTGTAACAGCATACCCTATGTAAAAACTATTACATTATGCACAACATGAAAACTAGATTAATTAATGCTCATCTAGTAATTTATCATCTGATCAAATGCTTTTACGAAAATCTAAAATGCATCGCATTTTGCATGCTTTTTTGCTTTTATGATGAAGACCATCATTTATGTTTTATTTCATGAAAAAGAATAAGCTCCAAAGATAGTCAAGAGTTACATTTTCACAGTTAACTTTTTATATCACGAGCAAAGAAAAATTCTTCCATACAGAGAGGGAAAATTATTCATCAAGGCCAGACACAGTATTATTTAAGTAAATCGTAACGACAAATCTAGTTGGTCTATTGAGAATTCATCACCACTAACCAAAGAACCTTGATTCCATTCAAAACAATATGGCCACACCCATAGAATGTTGAAACAGAAAGAAAAATGCAGCTATACTTTGTGTTCTAGTACTCTGGCTGACTATGTTGATAAGGATGGCAAACTGTCTTGCTGTAACACATCATCTATACACACACATTTGGCGCATAGATATATAAGGACTTAAAAACATACATAGAGACATTCACTCACACACACACACACACACACACACACACACACACACACACATATTGTGAGGCTCTTGGCTAAAGGTCATGGTAAATGTAGTTGTTTGAAGGTGTGTCTGGGCTGTGATAATGCAGAGAGACAGCAGGCTGCCTTCCCAACGTTAATGTCCCCAATTTACTATCTAATTACTCCTCGGCTGGCTTCATAGCCACACTTATCTTACCAAGACCCAGGCAATTTAATTTCTGATTGTATAACCGTAGTGATGGAGGGAGAGTGGTGGAAGGAGGGCACAGAAGTAGAGAAATGTAGCCAAACGCTAATAAATTAGGAGATGCTGGAAGCAAAAAATGGACAGAATTTTTTTTTAATATTGTTAATAATGTCAGAGGAAAAAGAGTGAGAGAAAAAGAGCTATAGAGAGAGGAGTGCTGACACCAATTTAAAAAGTTCACGTCACTCTTCTTGTGCCATGGAAAGAGAAGGAGGACAAGAAATGGAGGAATAGAAGCGACAAAAGAGGGGGTAATATTAAGTGATAAGAGAAGTAGGAGCATATTCAGCGATGAGGACGAACCTTGAACTCTGTGAGGGAGGAAGGGATAAGATAAGAGGTGTGTTGAGTTATTCGGGCTAAAGTTGATAAAATAAGTGCATGGAAGCGGTAAAAGAAATAGGCGAAGCAAGAAAAGAAATAAGCGAAGGACAACACAGGAGATTAACAAATGTGATTGGGTAAATTAACATTTAGTATTTCAGGATGAGAGAACATTCAATATTCAAAGAAATTTGAATATGGCTCAGCTACAACCAACACTGCCTTGAAATCACACATATAGATGTATTATGCAAACTTACTGTATGGCACTATTGAAGAAATCACCTTCCGGATCAATTTTCACAAATTATGAAAATGTGAAAAGCGTTTAATACTGAATCAGCATCACATTAACTACACTGATAGAAGGTGCATGTATCTACATCAACACAAGTGAAAATGTTGATAAATACCCTTTCTTGCAATTTTAAGGAAACTTTGCCACCATGTCATCAGAATCTGTCTCTTACTTTGTGATATATCCTGGTGATGAACAGGCACAAACCCAGACCAACACAGGTGAAAGCATGGTCTCCTTGGTAGAGATAAATTACATCGTTCATGATATTAATAGATGTACTACATTCCAGTGTTGGCAGACCTCTTCTGCAATAAACAGCTATGGGAATCCCTCCAGTTTATGATCCACATAAATTCATTAATTTGACTGATGCACAAGTGATAAAACAGATTTTATCCTTTATCCAACCTTCTATGTACAGCCAGAGGTGGTGCATGTCTAATCTGCTTTCTCACTTATTCTATTCCTTGTCCTTCCTTTTTATAGCATCCCCATGTTACCCTTCTGCAAATCCTTCTCTGTCACATGCCTTCCCTTCGATTTTCCCACCTCCTGCTCCTGTCGTTCCTCCTCTTCTGCTCTAGTCTTGACCTCCCTCTATTCTCTGTCTCCTAATTTCTTTTGTTTGTTCATTCTCGGATAGATGACCACAAAATAAAGATTTACTGACAGATGCTGTCAGAACACATCTATCAAACACACAGACAACAGCCCTAGCTTTGGACAGTGGTGGTGGCCGCTCTGCCAACAATGAGGGCACCGCCAGGCCAAGAATTTCATTACAGAAACATCTACAGCAGTCAGCTCATCGTCGCACTGGGAAATGGTGAAGATATTGAAATACGTTGGGGTTCCGAAACTACTTCTCATAAAACACCTCGCCTGTCTGCTTCAACCCTCTCTGAAAGTTTTTGGTGTTTTTATTTTTGGAAAATGTCTTCAAAAACACGGAAAACCGGGGATGATTCTTCTGGCAAATCTTCACCAATCTTTTTTCAAGGACGATGGTCATGGAAATCTCAGCGATGAGATATCATCAAATGACATGCTTTGTCATGTCATTTGTTCGCTTGTCCAGTCCCCCAAAAATCACTGTTCATACACATTGGGTGACGATTTATCTTAGTAATTCTAGGGATCAGCAGGTTCTCTGTACAACCGAACGAGGAAACGCATCATTATTCTTATTTGTGTGAGATGACAAAATCCTCAAGAGATATTGTGTTTTTAATGCGTAAACAGCAGACAGCAAACAACTTCATCATTATGCAGCAGTAAATCTGATTTCAACAGCACTATTTTGTCCAAGTGTCTTGTTTTTTAGAACACTGTCCATTAAACTCTTCGATAAAGCTCTTTAAGTATAGATAACGTGCCAAGACATATCAGCGCATTATGTCAAGTCTACAATCCAGCTGAAACAGCAGCTTATTCTTTCCTAGGCTGGTTACTAATGTAAAACACACTGGCACTAAGTGGGGAGCAAAAGGTCTTGTTGAAGATACTGTAGATTGCCATCAGTGTTGTAGTTGTGCTGATGTTGCCTTCAGCTCTGACTGTGCACCAACTGCATCAATAAATAAATGCTCATTTGTATATTATAAGTGCATACAGTAGTATAACTAGGTAGTGTGTGAATAAATCATTCCTAATGGTAAGTGTGAGCGTGTGTGTGTATGTGTGTGCTACTATATATGAATGTATGTGTATGTTTGTGTTTCTTTTGCACGAGTGTACGTGAACTAGGAATGAATGGCCTAAGCATTGAAAAATCACAAGGGGTACAGTTAAAATGTGAATATGTGTCCACCAAGACTGTAAAACACACATATTACTGCCAAAGCTTTCTGATACCAAAATCATAGTTTAATAAATGAAAAATATCTCCTGTTTGCATACATTTGGTGAACAACATACCAACTAATGTATGTGAACATGAGCACTCATATGGAAGACCTGATGAATAAATATTTATGTAGTGTGTTGATATTTCAGTCAAGTTTATATTTGGAATTGCAGGATTATTCAAACGAAAAAAAATACCAGCACTGTGTGTGTGCGTGTGTGTGTGTGTGCCGCGCTCCTGTACCTGCATATCTGCACGCTGTATTCAGTCATTGATACAAGCAGTTTGAGTGCAAAGAGAGGGATTGGCTCTTCTGCCCGTAGAAGTGATTCGTACCTAGACACATACATTCATAAAGAATACAATATTAGTGGTTTTTATATACAGTGGTGATCAGTAGTAACACACCAGCGCAGAAAGGTGGGATGAGGGACAGAAAAGAATTGGAAAGGAAAATGGGGAGGAATAGAAGTTAAAAATAACAGTTCAGCGAGAGACAGAGTACAGATCAATGTGAAGGAAAGAAAGAAAGAAAGAAAGAACATCACACTACAAATGCCTGTTTTGTAAGCATGCATGTCCTGACGTCAACTACTTATCCTGCATTTGTCTGTCGCTGCTCATGCAACGGACAGTAAGATGTGACTGTCAACTTGCATAAAGACAGATGCTTGTTACTTGGCAGTATTTGACAGGTACTACTGTGATGTGGTCTAAGAAAAAGAAGAGGAAGAAGAAGTTTCAAGTATCAATGTTTTTTTCACACAATGAAATTTGATCCCTGCATCCACAGTCCAGTGCCTGGGGACAAACTCCAGACCAACAGCCTAGGGCTTTGTCAAGACCAATGGCAGGTGTAATTAACCTAGTGCTGATGTTTTTATGGTTGGAGGAAACCAGATCATATGGAGGAAACCCACAGACACAACGTCAGCAAAGGTCTCAAACCTAGGACCGTGCTGCCCTCATGGTAAAACCTGTATCACCCTGTTGCAGTCATAATTCATCCAGTTCTTTATTCTGTTTTCTGTTAACATCTCAATCATTTGCCTCTGCCTACACTGCTCTTCCCTATGTTCCCACCACAGCCTGTTACTTGACCACCCCAATTGATTCCCATCTCCTCATAGTCTCCTCAGTATTCTCCCCTAGTATTTGCCAGAAGGTCTCAGTAGGTTACTCGAGTGTATCCAGCCTTTATTAATGCTACTTGCCAATAGTTTTTTACCATTGCCTTTTACCAGATTCTGCTTTATTCCTGTCCTCTGTACCTCAGCCCTCCATGTAAGAACCTAGCTTGCCTTTGGATTACGATTTTTCCCTGACCTTTTTTGTGCCTTTGCCTTGTGCCTGCCAACCTGTTATCGATTGTGAGGCTGTCAGACCTTTGTATTTATGCCTGGCTGCCATCCTCTGTAATCTGCTGTATATTCTTCCATGAAAAAAAATATTGTTTTACTTACTATCTTCTTTTCTCTACTTCTGAGTCATGCTTTTGTTTCCAGATTTCTTGCTACATCAGAAATCTGAATATGACCACTCCCGCATTAGCAGAGGTGCTAGCAATGATCTCTTTCACAATCTCACTTGTTTATAATAATTATGCACAAATATCAGAGCACACTTTCCACTGATATTTATGACGAAAACACTAGTCATTGCACTTATTCATGTGAATCTCAAGTAAAAGAGGAAATAAAGGACAAAAGGACAGACGCAGACAGATGGATACTGAAACATGCTAACCTTGGAAACAGAGATTTGGTGATGAGCAATAAAAGTGGGCTGGAGAATGTTCCCTCATCCCTTCCGTCTGCTCCTCTTCCTCCGTTATCACTTCTCACTTTCTCCTCCTCTGTTTTTGCCTCCTCTACCTGAGTTCCATTGCCTTCATCAACTAGTAGGATTAGACAGAGTTCTGACAGGACCCTCAACATACATACACATCGCTCCACTGGAACACACACACACAGACACACACACAGACACGCACACTCTCACACACACGCACACACACACACACACACACACAGTACTCAGATGATATATAGAAAATGTGACTGTACTATATGTGGGTAGGCATAAACAGCTTACAGTTGGCAATAATAAAAGAAATTCCATTTTTTTTAATTGCAAGTTGCAAA
>OMNV01002707.1:68621-87940 GCA_900303265.1 Brotula barbata
TCACTTTCTCCTCCTCTGTTTTTGCCTCCTCTACCTGAGTTCCATTGCCTTCATCAACTAGTAGGATTAGACAGAGTTCTGACAGGACCCTCAACATACATACACATCGCTCCACTGGAACACACGCACACACACACACACACACACACAGTACTCAGATGATATATAGAAAATGTGACTGTACTATATGTGGGTAGGCATAAACAGCTTACAGTTGGCAATAATAAAAGAAATTCCATTTTTTTTAATTGCAAGTTGCAAATTTTTTTTTTTCAAGTTTTGGAGTTTCCTTAAAGTACAGAACATATAACAAAAAGCATAGTAAAGTAGACACTTTGGCACAACAAAGACCCAACACTGAAGTGAAGCCCAGGACACAAGGGTTACATGGTATACAACCTAAACTAATGACACCCCACTAAGCCAGTTTTAACATTTTTGAAGATTTAATGCATACCACAGAGTTTAAATTTTACGTGCATAGCTTTGCGTCCAAGAGTTATGTCTGAGAATAATGTCAAGGAAAAATTTTGCTTGCCAGCTGTGGGTGACCACAATGCTTTTTATAATATCGCATTGCTACGAAGTAGACTACGATCTAAATAATCTAAATCAGTGCATGTTTAAACAAATATTGAAGGGACCTTAGAGAGGAGAATTAACTGGGAGACACATTCAGTAATACTCACACTGAACAGTGACATCATCATGCCCCGATTCCACAAAATTAAGTAATGAGTCACCACAGATGGCTGTCATGACTCATTAACTGTCCCAAACCAAAACACGGCAAGACAAATATAATGACACTTCTAATTGATAATGTAGTTCATTAATGCTGTTTTCACAAAATGAAAACATTCATTGCATCTTAAATCCATCTTGTCAAAGATCTTTTTTTAATCCTTTCTCTTTTTAAACTGTTTCTATATATGCACATCTTCCTCTCTCCAAAATTACCTGACTTCTCACTTACCATTGTTGCTGAAAGCCAGCGTTGTCAGATGAGGCAAAATGGCATCCACAACCTTTGAGAAAACACACACAAAAGCATACAGTACATACATGTTACACATATAGTCATGATCATAGACACATTTTTTAGTTTATCTCCAACGCTAGTAAAGCCAGAATGGGTTAAAATAATAACAATCTGCATTACATGAAACTTCAGTAACAGATATCGTCTAAAAAATACCACTTAATACACTGCTAAATTTAAAAAATGAATATATGCGTAGAATAAATCGAAGGTTGAATATTGTTTGGGCATCAAACACAGATTACTGTGACAGAGAATCACAACACTAAGGAAATACACTGCCTGAGTGTGTCTTTGATCTTGCGCATATAATTGTACTACTGTCAAAGCCCTTATTTAGGCATGAATTTGGATTGCATGCATTTGCATGATTACTAATATCACCATAGAAACAAAACTATTGTGGACAGAAAGAAACCGAGAGAAAGACAGATTTTATTACTGTGTGGTCACTACATTAGGAGCAGGCAAATAGAGACTACAAAGGATGTTGTTCACTATGTATGTACAGTATATCATATAACCATTAAAAGACTGAATGGGGCATAAGGCATAAGTGGGTGTGTTAGAAAGATATATACTGCATAATAACATGTGCCCTTAATATCTGAAACAATTTTTAATCCCCATTATTGTATTTTTACTTTTAAATTAGTACACAGCAGCGTTAGTGCATTAACAGTACATTTTCCTGCTGTAATTATGAATGAAATATAAAAAATGAAAGACATTATTTCACCTCAAAGTTCTATGAAGGATGTATTGTTCAAATCACAGGCAAAAGCAGATCATCAGAAATTCCAGTTATGTTATTCAAAATCTAACAAGCTTAATGGATTGAATGAACAATATAGATTTCACTTCAATATACTCGAGGATCTGTCAGTAACAAATGGGATACAGTTAGAATGCAGCTCCTTGTTAAAGAAGAGTGGTTGTTTCTGGTGAACATACATTAACAGGAGACAGTTTTCTCTGTTTCATCTGTCAGACATGATGTTGATAGAGTTCAAAAAGGTGCGAAAAAAAAAAAACTTACTACAAACTTTTGAGCCATCTTAGTCTTAGTCAGAGATGCAACCTAACTCAAACACAAGTGTGTATTTGTCCTTGTCCAGCAAGCAATAAAAGTTAATCTGAGTTGGCTGGTGGTAATTAAAGTGTCTTCCTGTGTTATTGACAATCCATAGCAGAGAGCCTCCTCTTCCCTCTTCTCCTCTATTCCTCATCTCCTTTCTTTTCTCTCCTTCCATTCTGTCTGTTTTCTTTTTCTGTCCTACACTCCCATACATCAATAGTCATTAAACACAATCTAACTGGCCCATCATGTGCACACAAGTGTACTCACAAGAACATGCATGCACTCTTTTAAACCAACAACTCTGATGAGATGCTATTGGATCAATACTTGATTACTTGATTAGTGTCCAGCCTAATAGCCCGCAAGTTGACCCTTTGTCCTCTGACCACTAATAGACAGACTTTGTTGACTGGAAGGCACACACTGAATGTAAAACTAAGGCGCCACTATGATAAACTCCTCATGACAGAGATATTTTTAAAGCTCCAGTAGCTTCAGTGAAGCAAAGTTTTTAAAACATGTTTGATAAGAGCTGAATTCCTATTTAAATCCAGATAGGAATCATAAATCGAGCTCTCTGTGAGAAACATTGTTATGCTGTCGTGCATTCTAATGATGAAATGTGAGCTGTGAAAAAATATTTCCGCACTAAAAATACCAATAATCACCACAAGGGGACTCTCTAACTTAATTGTCAATCATGTGTCATGTGCTTCAGTTGGAGGAGTTCTGATAGGGCTGAGCTGCAGCAGGTGGGATGGAGGAGGGGGGGTCATTCAAAATTTGTCTGAGATCTTACACATTTTACAGCTTTGACATCCACTTTATGACTTCTACCTCTTCACCTGTTCTCCGCAAATTAGTACTTAATGTGATTCCACAAAATATTTTCATATAGTTACATTTTTCCACATAATGGGGAAATATTTCAGAGATTTTCAGAGATATTAATCTCTCAGCAGACAGTCAGACAGACAACATACACACCTACAGACATGGCCTGTGCTCTGTCAGGTTAGGTGTGTTGTTCTTTGTGTTGTGTTATTTGATAGAACTGAAGTTGCAACTATAACTGTACTGAAACAAAATTTTACCAGCTTGCTTGTGCGGTCCTTAAAATATCTCTACTTGCGGAAATATCTAAATACAAAGACAAATATACATGCATGCATACTTACAGTTGTATAATGTGGTGTGATGACAGCAGAGTGCTGGCTCAGGACTTCCACAATGGTCAGAGTTGTCCTAATGAGCTCTTCACATACTGCTCCACCTAATGGGGAATTGAGTATCATTCATCTCATCTGAATTAAATCCTCAATTTAAGTGGAGGATGGCCTAATGACAAAGAGGCTGCTTGTTTAACTCCTGCTCTGACAGCTGGATGTAGCTTGTAGCTGTAGGGTGGTAATATTACATCTACCACCTCTGCTAAGTGAACTTGACCATTGCACTGAACCTCCACAACTGCTCCTGGCGCAGAGCACTGTGGCTGACCCTGCTCTTTGACCTTGCCTGAAGGCATACGAAATTCAAGGCTGCATCTCTCTCTCTGCTTATGTGCCACATATTACACATTTTTCATGTTTTTTTTTCCTACATACTATGTACTGACTGTCTATGTAATTAATTGCTTGGCTAGGTTGGGATCCGTTGTTTTCATGTGGGCCTGAAAAGCTCTTTGAGACATTGTATGCGATACTGGGCTATACAAATTAAATTGACTGACTAACATTAGACATATTGACATATAAATAAATTGACTTTGATTCAAATTTCAAGTGACACTCAAGTAGAGTATGAATAATTTTTTTCATTACTATACAGTATATAATCACGTACGACCACTGATATGAATGACTTGGGTAAAGATATGGGCTTGCAACAGAATGTAAAGAATGTAAAAATTATAGCAGCAATAACTTACCTAAAGCATTTGCTAGGTTCGTTTCATTGGGTTCTATGGAAGTGATATAGTTCTGCCATAGAGAGAGAGAGAGAGAGAGAGAGAGAGAGAGAGATTCCTGAACAAATAAGCAAACACAGAAGCTGCATAAAAGATAAGTCATCGTGATAAAAGCCATAACAGGCTTAGTCCACTGTATGTAATAATAGCTGCTTCCTATTTCATTTAGGCATGAACTGTTTTATATGTGCTGTTGGTGAGAGTTAGGCACAAGGACCAATTATGAATATGTAAGGCTCCTACATGATATTGTGTGTCTACATATCACACCAAAACCAGAACAACAGTTTGAGTGATAAGCACATCAAAAGAATTGGTAATTCCAAATAGGCAGAAATGGGAACAATAAAAATAGTAGTAATGATAACAACAACAACAACAACAATAATAATTGTAATATAGATGCTGTTTTCTATTTGCCACTTGTTATCTTGTTATTACATTATAAACATAGAAACAAAAAGAATAAACATTACAGTAGATTCTTCTTTAAAATAGCAATTTTTCAGTTTTTAGAATAATATCTCAGGAGAGGAAGCCTTAGACAAGTTGTCTCTTCCAAACTGTTGAAATGTCATCTCTACAGTTTACTCAATTATCAATACCACTTTTTCGTGTTAGGGTTGCAGTGGGGCTGGAGCCTATCCAAGCAGTCATTTAGCAAAAGGCAGAGTGCACTCTGGACAGGTCGGCAGTCTATCACAGGGCTGACACATAGAGGCAGACAAATCAATCACACTCCCATTCACAACTATGGTCAATTGACATACTCCAATTCACCTAATGTGCAAGTTTTGGGGCTGGGAGGGGACCACAGTACCTGGGGGACCCAGGAATAAAATGCAAACTCAATACAGAGAGGATCAGGGTCAAAGTGGAACATAAACTGAAGACCTTTTGGCTGTGAAGCAACCACAAAATCACTGTCACACCCATCATGCAAAATATTTTTTGAAAATCTTATGGAACATTTTAAATTATTTCCAGATTACTAAGGTACTGTGATCATGACTTGAACAATAACATCTGACTTATATACATGAAATCATATGTTTCCAAAAAACACCCACATTTGACAAGCACTTCTGAAATCATTTAGCTAAAGTAATTTGTAGTAAGTTTTACAAAAATTCATATCAAGAGCCACTATTTGTTGTTTTAAATGCAATGCATTTCTATAGCGCTTATCTAATTTGGACTCAAAGTTTTACAACATTTTGCCTCACATTCGCCCATTCACACACATGTTCACACACCGACAGCCTAGGTAACCATCCAAGGCCAGCTTGCTTGTCGGGGGCAATTTGGGGTTAGGGTCTTGTTGTCTTTGTGGTCTAAATACTCACCAGCAGCAATCCAATCTGTGTCAGGAACTCCACGGTTACAATGTTAGACCTAAAGAACTGTGATGTATCATGGCAAAATAGAAGTGACAAGAAAAGAAGTAAAAGAGCAGATTTACAGTTAACACATTATTGCATGTAAAGCAGGCTACGTATACAAACGCCTACGTGCCCAAGATGTTGTTATCTAAACCATATTATACTGATATAATAAAAAGAACAAAAAGTTGTATTTTAAGCCAAGAGAGCAAACTGTAAATATCTAAGGCAATGAGGTGGGGAACAAAAAAAAAAGTTTGCTAATGTTATTAACATATCTATATGGATAATGTAACCGATTATGATGCTGGAACAAAACAATGAAATAAACTAATCTTTGCCCTTGTTACCTTTGATGAAAGAAGGTCTAGCACTATTGACATGGTAGGCAAACTGTGTTTCAACTGTCTGCTCTGTGCTTTAGATGGATGCTTCCTCCCAGCTACACTTCCTAATGCACACAACACCTCTTCTGGAAGAGAAGAGAGGAGAGGACAGATGATAGTTTTGTCTGCATTTTACAAATGATGCTGATTGGCTTGCCAGGTAATATAGTGCCACAGGCAGAAAACCCCCAACTGTTTCATTTCACAGTCAGTAAAAAAATGTAATTGAAAGAGTTCAAAGGATGCCTTAGTGCCAATAAAATTGAGAGCAACCAGAAATAGCCTGAACCTAATGAACGTAATGAAATAACACAACATAAAATATATCACAATACAATATAATGAGGTAAGAGACAACTATGTGCACAACAACAGCTCTGAACAAATAAATAGAAATGTATCAAGAATCATAGTCTTTCAATATTGGCTGCCAACGTGATTACAATATTTTAATATTATATTTTCTAATGTGCTGTTGTAATATAAAGAAACTTTTTTAAGATTTTGATAAAAGTCCAAATAAAAAGAACTTCCTTAATTTTCTGAAACAATGTCAAACATTACATATTGCTTTACTGTCACATTCCAAACCGAGGCAAAACATATGACTGAATCAAAAGAAAGCTAAGTGTTGTGAATGTGAGTGACTAACACGCAAAAGCAAAATCATTTATATACTGTGTGTGTGTGTGTGTACCCATTATTAGTGGTGCTGTGCTATTGAGGTATCCAATCATTAAATCCAGGCACTGCCACAGGTATCCTGATTGGCTGGGGTTCTCTCTGAGGGGAGTGGCTTTGCGCAGGTCTCTCTCCAGGTACATCACCAGTCTACAGTGAGAGAGACATACCGTATACTTTGCTGAGCACGCATGTCATATAACAGTATTTTGTCTTTGTAATACAATAACGTAAAACTATTACCATTATAAATACTTCAGTGCTTCTTCCATTCAGTTGAATGTGTGCATTTAAATGTCTTACAAATTAGTGCTGTCCACACGGTGTGACTGCTTTCAGCTTAGTCCCTTGTTCCACTCACTGTGAGCGGCTCAGTGGTGTTGGCTAAATTACTAACATGAACCACATACGATATTGTGTAGAAATATTAAGAATGTCAGAAATTTATTATGTAAAGAAAAAGCACTCTTAAGAACATGGTCCAAGAGAGACAGACAGCCAGACAGCGAGCCTCTCACACTGACATTTTTATTCTTGTCTGTGTGTGTGTATTGAACATTAATCAATAATATTCTATTCACAAATTCAGAGCAGAGGAGAGGGTTACTGCTGCAAACTGATATCTCATTACTGACACCCATATCCACACATATCCTTATATGTTGGAACCTATTCTAGCGGTCATTGGGCAAAAAGCGAGGGGCACATCCTGGACAGGTCACTCGTATGTTGCAGTGCTGACACATAGAGACAGACAACTACATCACACTCTCTGTGAGGCAATCATCAAGCCCTTGTTGCTCTATGACAAACAATGTGGTACAATTTAAGTGCTAATGCGTTATTATATTAGTGCTAATGAGACAAAATGACGTTAAGTCTCAATCTCCGATAAGATTCAGAACAGTTAGCATCTCCTCTCATAATCCAAATATAGTGTCTTGTTCCACTACCTGCTGATTTTTTGCTTGGTTAACCATATAACAACTTGTGCTGTGTAGCAGACAGGCACAAGGAGATGCAGATTTGTTTTATACAAAAGATTTGGAAATAATTTGTTCAGGTGATGGTTGGGTGCAGCGATGATTGGGGGTTGTTCGTGTGCTATGTTTTAGCAAAGTTGCCTGCTGCACCATCCGGGGACATACTCTAATGCTATGATGAAGGTGGCATGCTTGTGGTACAATATTTAAGTATCTCATTATCCATTAGTATAATTAACTTTGCCCACTAAAAGATTTTATTAGTATATTTGTATTCCCGCCTGTGTGTCTCTGACTGTTTGTCTGCCTATAAGACATATGCCTGTGTGTTCATCTGTTAGTGATGTTATTTTTCCAGATTGCTAAATAGAGACACAATCACCACCTCTCTGTCAGTCACTAAGGGGGCCTCACAAAGCATACACACAACTGACCTACAAGTGGCATGCTCTGTGTGTGTGTGTTTATTGCGAGCCATCACACTCCAATCCCACTGGCAATCCTGACACTTCCTCGGTGAAGACTGTGCAAGTTTATCTTATACAGACAAAGACACACAAACACGCAAACATAGTTTCATGCCACCAAGGAGCTAATTAAACACAATGTGCTTGGGAGAGAGCAGGACTGAGGGAAAGATGCTTGTCTGCGCGTGTGTGGTTGTATCATGCAGAGTGCTCGGTGGGAGAGAGAGAGGCAGGTCAACTCTGACAGCTCAAACAGTAACCAGAGGGAGAAGGGGGGGTGGGGGCAGAGAAAGAGGTGGAGAGACAGAGAGAAAATCAGCATCAGACATGATTTTTTTCTGCTTTGGGGTCACGTTTAAAAGGGTTTTCCTGTCAAAATTGCAGAAAATCTGCAACTGCATATACAAATATACTGTAAAATGGATCCCGCATCAACATTGCTATGTACTGCAGTGCATGCAGTATATTGTTTTAATATATTACGCTCAAGTTTAAATTATTTTTGTCCATAATAGTGTGAACACTAATCAGTACAATTTCTTGGCGAAATGTCAAACCAAACTGAAACTGAAGTAAGTGGGATCCTCAGCATCTAGTTGGAAGCGAAATGTTCAGCATCTGCCAGGGATGGTTTCAGTCTACTTTCTTACGTCAACAAAGGGAATAAGAGGGGAGAAAGATTGACAGTTTCTAAACAATGTATTATGAGTCAATATAATGAAGAGGAAATTATTTGTAGTGTGATCACAACCAACTTTTGTCTTTAATAAAAGAGTGTGAGCAAAAGGTCCGCAAAAGTTAGGGGTGGATGAAGAAAGAGTCATACTGAGAGTAAAATGCATTTCAAGGAAAAAAAAAATTTAGGGAAACAAAAAGATTAAAATAATAAAAAGGTAAAGATAAACAGAGAGGGAAGAAAGAGATAGCAGGGAATAAGAAAGATTAAAAAAGAGAGATCTATATAGATCTATGTGTCAGTAAACAAGGACTTCAATTTAGAAAGCTGACTGCTCATAAATTACCAGAGGAACCGGGAGTTGTATAAACCATACTAATATTCTTCTGATCATATATGTATATTCACATCTGATGTGGTGTGAATAGCGAGGGGTGAAACACGGGACAGCTAGCTAATGAACCATTTCAAGTTACAACATACAGCAGCTCAAACTGAATGCATATACAGTATATCCATACATATCATTATATCACATCATGCATCATCTCATCTCATTCCCATAGCTCTTGTGCTAGTTTGCACAAAGGTCACACAGAGTATCTGTCTGTTCAGTGACACCAACATGCAAAGGCAGTAAGTCCTTCACAAGTCTCTATTTTATGTGCAGTATGTCCACAAACATCGCTGCCCTTTCCTGATGGATGGAACATTGATTCTGTCCCATTTAAAAAAAAATCAAAGCTTTATATTATCAGTCGGGGTGGGGTTCTGTGAGTGTTACAATAATACAAAGCTTGTGATTTTTAAAAATCACTCAACTACAAATGTGATTTATTTTGTTACCTTAATTGTCTTACTATCTAAACACAACTGTAACAACATGGCTGTAAGCTCCTTCTGTATTAAGTTATTTGTGGCAAACAAGTGGCTATGAATTAGGGATGAATAAAGTTTTAATTCTGCAGATCTGTTGATTTCTATCTATCTTGAACCAAACAATATTTGTTTAATTTGTGAGTCCAAGCAACATAGAAACCACTAATGATAAAGCATAAAAAAATAGGTATGGCAATGCTTACTATATTCTCTATCACTGTGTGGTATACATCCCTTTAGAAAGAATGTACCATCTTTTCCTTTACTGAAGTAAGACTGGCTCTTCCAGTGGAGTCTTCAACAAAATTTAATGCCTGTAGGATATTGTGGTTTTAAAGTTGCTCATATGCAGGTGTGCAATGTGAGATTTCTTCAGCAGTGTACATATCAGAATAAATAGTGGAAGAAAACATGGAAAATTGTTAACTACTGCAGTTCCCTTGTTGCCAAAAATGTTGGCACAGCAATCAATAAAGCTAAGAGCTGCAGTGTGACTCATAGACCAACAGCACAGTTTAACTGAAACTATACACTGTGCAACAAACACACATCTATAAATCAGAGTAGTTGTGGAAGATGCAAATATCATAACCAAGAGACGATACTACATTCCATTAAGATTTACAACACAATTCTGTGTTTGCCCTCTATACTGCATATTGACGCACATATTAGCTTGAGGTGGTTGAGCTATTGTGTAGCTGAGTAAAGAAGCACACTTTGAAAGCGACAGCTAAATAATTAAAAACGATTTCCACTCTAAAACAGACTTCACATGTGCTATTTGTTTGTTCTCTGACAGTTCAGTCTACATGTGAACATGGTGAAGGATCTTCCAGAGAAGCTAATTATCCAGCGATTTAACAGAAGTCACATGAGTTGCTTCACCACTTCGCAATTATTGTAAAAGTGAGTTTCATTGGTACAATTCTTAGTTAGTGGGGCATTGCTCAGTGACAACGGTAACTGTAAACAAATCAGAATAAAGCAGAATCCACATGGTATTACTGTGTTAGAAGGTATAATAAGGTCACAGAGAGGGCAACTTTTTAATGAACAGAATGAATTTTCTGCAGAAAGGATAAATATTTCCCTGACCTCTAATTAATTCTATTACATCTGGTTTATTATCCTTTCTTGAGCTGACGATGGGCTGGATATGCTGACACAGAGTTTTGCAACAGCATGCTTTGTCACACAACTTTGTAAAGAAAAAAAGTGTAACGCTGAGATTATAGACCCATTATGGTATAATTACTATATTAAGGTTCATGTGATGAATGTGTGTTATTGTTGGGGATGATGAACCTGGTAAATTCATTATTATATTATTATAATGAATACATTACGATGAATATATTATCATATATTCATTTTATAGTCCTTTTGCATCACATTGATGTGGGCTTGTGGTGAAATATAAACTCACAATAAAGACCCAAGAAAGTCATGAGAAAAAACAGCCAACCTTAAAGGTTATTAGACAGGCATGAACAATAATTATGCATAAACTAGATTTTATAGTTAATTAAGTTAAAATAATATTCAGAGGGCTAAAAAATGAATACTACAGTGAAGATAAACACAATGATGTTGATAATTTTGGAATCTGATACAGCAAAATACTGGTGACATAAAGCTTGCCATAAAAATTACATCAAAAGTTAGAGATAAACATGCTGCGTGATTTAATCTGTACCGTATATTCTTTATTAGGGAACATATATATGTGTATGTGTATTTACCTGTTCTGACAGCAGTACAATAGCGTATGTGGATTGTCCTGTATTAGCAGCAGTAGAAGCAGTATTGCTTTGGCTCTGGTTACTGTGGATGGACTCTCTAGACAGTGCAGAACCTTCAACACTAAATCCTAGAGCAAGGACAAACACATAAACATGAATAGCATGAGTGAGTCTTCAAAGGATGAGCAAGTTGTGCAGTTTTCTTTTGATTACAGCAGTTACAGAATATTTTGCAATTCAAATGCAAGCAGGAGAAATACAGGACAAACCTTTCAAATAACATGGCAAAATAAAACCTGTTAATAACCAAAATGTTTTGGGGCAATAATCAACCATGGTGGGTAAAACAGAATTCAAAATATTCTCTGATGTTTTTTGAAACTCATCAAAGATATTACAACTCAATCAAATAATGTATTGACAGGAATATGGAAATATTAAATATATCAGTTTGCTCTAGGTGTTTGAGGAAAAAATAAATATATATTTCTGAAATTTCATCAAACCAGACTAAAACATAATCAACCCAGACCCCTTTAACATCATTGCCACAAAGCACCACAGATAATACAGAGACACACTCAGAGATATACACAACTTGTATGCCTACAGCTACTTTAGATATGCACTCACTCAGTTAACGGCAATAACTAGCTTGAAAATTTGTTGACTGGCCAAGATTCATTACCATTAACATTATCACCAACACAGCACACCGCAGTGTGTTTATGTATGTGCATACACTCATGAGCACTAATTTGAGAGAACGTGCATGCATGTGTGTATGGAGCGACAAACCAAGTTAATTAATTTCAAAGCCCCATAGTGTGTGCCTCACTGATAAGTCCCTCCCTACTACCCATAATGCTTTGCTGAAGTAGAAGGCAGCAACACATTCATTCCGCCAATTATCCCAGATACTGACACTCTTTAAATTAGTGCATGTGCATGCACACACATTGACATTCTCTCTCTCTCTCTCACTATCTCTATAGTGCATGCATGTACACACTTGCACATGGTACGTGCACACACGCACACAAACACACATATATACAGACCGAGTTTTGTATAAAACTCTTGCACTGTCTGTCTTTGTGCCAAGGGAGGGAGAAAGAAGGAGGGAGTGTGGGATGGGGGGGGTGAATGCATATCAGTGTATAATTAGAGCAGAGGCAAAGTAACGTCGTTTGTATTTTGGCGTTAAATTGGAAATGAGCAATGCAAATAAATTCAGTTCAGTCCATTACCAAGTTAAAGTATTCAAATCAATTTCAGCCCTTTTGTCCTGACAAGATTAACACTTCACTTTTCCACTTGATAGTGTGTCTTATGATAAATTAACTAAATCATTCCAGATGTTCATGCAGTCGAGTAATAGTTCATGAGCTGTAGGAAGGGAGTAAAAGGGAGAAAGAGATGGTGCAAGAGTGTAAAAAGAAAACATCTATGCTATCAAAAGCCATTTTTTTGAACTGGGAGTTTGTTTAACCATCTATTCTATGGTGTGATTAGTGTTTTCACGTTACCACCAAAACACTCTGGAAACTAACTCTTTTTCAGTGATGTAACCATTCAAATGTTTCTGAAAACCAAACTTTTATGATGTTCCTACACAAATAACCTGAACATGGTTGAAACATTTTCAAGCTCTCAGGTGCTTATCTTGCATTCTGACCTTCCCCTGATAGAAAGCAAACATCAAAACAATTCTACATTATTAAACTATGGTCGTAGGTCTGCTTTCTGTCTGATGGTATGTTAAATATACTAGCATTTTCATATGTTGAGCACACTTATAAATACACCCACCATGTTCTGTGAGAATCGGTGTGTTTGGGTGGGTGTCGTGAGTAGCATAGAAGCTGTAGCGGTGATCAGGTGCTGTTGTATCCTGGCCCCTGCGCCACTCACACTCTTCACGATGGCCATGGGGCCACAAGTGTCAATCAATGTTAAAAATACTGCTGGGACAGCACGGGTTAGCCTGGATAGAGCCTGGAGAAACACACACACATACACATATAATTTTGAATTCAAAATGTAAAAAAAAATTATTGCTAAATTAAGCTGCACGGTGTACTGTACGTCAAGAAAAGGAAAGGGCATTGTCACTTCCTTGCACATTCAATGCATGTTGCTGTACCACTTGTTCAGATTTTATAATTACGAATACTTACTCATAAGCGTGACTAATCATTGATTTTTGATGGAAATGTTTTAACGCATGAAAACGTTACTTTATATAGATGACCGAGACAGAATTTAGATTTTACAAATGTCAACAGAATGTTTTTCTGTATAGCTTTAGGAGATAAATTCTGTTGATACTTAATGGGGCGTTTTTTCTGACTACCCAAATCTTTGTGTGTTTTTTATGGGGTGACATCATGATGCACAACATTTTATCAATGAAAAGCATTATGATGAAAAAGTGCTGGAGGTAGTATAATCAACAAACTGTTTTTCACACATTTTCATTTAGTTGTTCACAAAAAAAGTTAAAAAAAAAAACAGATGGAAACGTGGCTTTTGCGAAAACATGGATTCACACAAAACAGACGTTTAAAATTTAGACTATATAAATGACATGTCATCCACCTGTGTTGAAGATCTTTAAACATCTCTGAAAGCAAGGTTACAAGTTTACAATTGATATTTAATAAATTGATTTTTTTCTTCTTTGCCATGTTTAGTAATTGTCATGGGTTGAGCAGTCAAACTATCAGGTCCCAGCATATATTCAGAGGTAGAAAATGATACATGATTATATCATATATGATTGTTGAAGCTTGTATTTTCAGTATAAATTTAAACTGCATTTGTGCTATTAGGTATATATATTTTTGTATGACCTATAACAGAAATGGTAATATGAAAGTATGAATGAGCTTTCACAGACCAATGTGAATGTTGTGTGTGTTTGAATGTAGCGTGGCCTTACAGAGATAGCAGTGAGTCTGACAGCTTCCACAGTGGAGTGAGTGAACAGGTACCACAGGGCAGGGCCTATCTCTCTGGTAATCAGGTTATGGGAGGGACCAGACACAGTGGTCGCGATGTTTTCAATGGCTTTTGCTGCTATATGCTGAACTATAGAATCATTCTGTAAGACAAACATGTGCACAGACATTGCTGAACATCACATCACATCACATAAAGCACAGAAGAAGTTTGGCATGTGTATGGGTGTGTGTGTACATATCTATATGTCTTCTCTGTCTGTACGTATATACACACACACACACACACATACACACACACACACACAGTATTTTATGTGTCTACATGCTTTGCCTTGGTGGTGAAGGAAATGAGTTTTCTCAGTAAAGTAATTGTAGAGAGAGAGACAGGAAGTAGAACAGAAGTGATTGACTGTCAGTTTATTACTGTGATTTCACTGCATTACATCACTGAAACGTTACTCTCCCTAGATACAAGACACAATAGAGTCTATTCATGGGACATAGTTGACTGCATTGTGTTGAAAAAATGTACAGGTTCTAATTGTAGTTGGAAAAAATTATCAGGAAAATGTATAATCATAACTCTGAAAAACGGTGCAGGAGACAATGACATCATTATTCTCCTTAATTGCTTCATAATTAACACATTATGTGTCCATGTCTTTATGCACAAACACATTGTACACATTTCACATGACAAAGCATCACAGAAAGACACAATCAACCAATTAATCAAGCCATCTACCTCCCTCTATACCTTACTTCCTCCTTTTGTACCCACATATATACAGTATGTTGGCTACCCTGAAGTTACAGATTTGCTCATATCATCATAATAGAAACAGTAACTGATTTAATATTCTCTGGTGTTGGAAGTGGCTAGGAGGGCCCAGCTCATCCAGTTGTCAGCATCACCTGAGACTAATGATTAAGTTCTTATAGAAGGTTGCACAAGTGGCCCGGTTCATCTCAAGGCCATTGTCTAGCCCTACGTATTGGTGCAATCCCCGTGCTGTGGCCAACTTGGACTGGGTCAGAACTCATCCTTTCTTAGCTCCTTAATGATTAAATATCAGAGATGTCCCAATACCATTTTTTTTCCTTTCTGATACCGATTCCGATACCTGGGCTTTGGGTATTGGCCGATACCGAGTGCTGATCCGATACTGGTGTATACTATTTGGACCAACTCTGCTGTGGGCAACTGGAACATTATTTTAGTTTTACAGCGAACTCAGTAGAACAAAAAATAGAATAATGGTAACGTACAGCCTCTCTGTGAATCTTAAAGTTGTTTCTCCTGCTAATTATGGTGACATTTACTGTAAACCGTTTGTAAAAACATGAACAAAAACATACAGAGGATAATGAATGCCATAGAACATTATTGTATTATCTAGTTTGAAATAAATGTAGCCACAAATTTGTATTAGAGATTTAGTCGAAGAAGAATTGATTGCCTGTTTTTTCGAGCAGCAAAGAAGATTTGGTTGCTTGTTTGTAATGTTAAGAAGGAGCAAAGTGATGGAAAATTACATGGTATCCGATCGGTGCATAAAGTTGCGTACTCGGCGATTATGATACTAGTATTTTCAGTGGTATCAGATGCATTTCTGATACCGATATTGGTATCAGAACAACTCTATTAAATATCATCTACAGTCCTATCAGAAAACCAGAGTCAACTTGTTGGCTCTATTCACTCCTTAAATCAACAGGAAATCTCTGGCACCCCGACGGCCCACCTAAGCGCATGCCACATACCGTGCAGGTTGCAACTTGTGCCCTTTGCTACTGTACATATCACAGTAAAATAGAGATGCCAAAAAAAAAATCTTACCCCCCCCCAAAAAAAGAAAACAGTAAATGTTCATGCAAATGTGTAAATTCTTGCAGAGTGTTCTCGTATACTGACCACATCCCTGTGCGTGCATTCAAGTTGATGTATGTTGCAAATAGAAGAGGCCTTACAAGGCGTCATGATCAAGATGACACATTCAAAAGCATGTTAATGCAAATTGTACAAGGGGCAACGTTTCCCAAAAAGTACAGCAAATCCAAGTACAATACAGTCCAAAAGTCTTGCATCAAAAACTTTAAAAGGAAGCCTTTTAACGTTAAGCATTTTCTCATACATTAAATTTGTATCTACTCCTGATATTTAACATTAGGTCTGGCTTTGTTCCATGAAACACGTCGCCTATTCAAACACATGGGAATTCAAATCATAACTGATATCTTAAATAACCAACCTATTAGTCCAATATAGGACATCACATTGTGTGTTCATCATCAAGGGACTACAATGTAAGAGAATATAATGATTCCTCTGGCACCCCTTCGGGAACTAGTAGGATGGTCTGTTCCAGCATTCCCCAGGCCATGCGGGCCAGCTCACTAATGAGCCCACGGGGGAGAGCCCATTCTCTGTGTGTTTAATAGACTCTAGCAGTGCCAGGAACTATGCGAAGAAAGAGGGGAGAGGGGGAGACAGAAAGAAAGCGAAAGAGAGAGAGAGAAAGAGAGTGAGCGAGATATCCTTACGTGTGGCGGGGAATTGTAGCTCATGCAAGAATGTCTATCATTATGATGCAGAGGGAGAAATGGAGGAGACAGAGGAAAGGGGAGAGTTATTCTCATTAGATTTTCTTGCAGTAAAAGAAATGAATTCATCCAAGAAACACACTCATTATATTATACTGTGTCCTACTTAAACCTTGTATCTCCAGAAAGTCGCCTCTTTAAGATGTGGGGGAAAATATGGTTAAATTTCTCACACCTGAGGCATCATTTGCAATAGCTTCACAAAGCCTTGGCTTTGTTGCAAGGTTGTCAAGTATGTTTATCAGACAGAGGACAGTACCAGCTATCAGCGTAAACAAATAGGCCTCTGTAATTTTTCACAAATTAGTATATTTGATACTCAGAAAATAATGGGAGTTTTCCAGTGTTAGTAACACAGCTTAGACTTTCTCTGTCCTTTTCCGTGCAATTTTCCCTTTCGTTTCCTCTTTTCCCATTCCTAAAATATACTGCAGGAGGACTGGCACCCACATGCTCTGCTCATTAATGCTATCAGAAGGAATTTCAATATTAAATTTTCATTCAGTTGTCAAACATTCATAATGAATTCAAGACCAAAGATCCCCTCATCATTTAACAGCTGACTGAACTGTCTGCTCCACTGTCTCCTCGTGCCTTCACGACACAGACTCAGTCTCTGAAGCTTTCTCATTAGTCTCATACAATCCACATATTTGTTGTTGTTGATACAGATGTTTTTTTTTTGACTCATCTGCTTCTTGTTATTCATAACTATGTTGTGACTTGTACGGATAAAAAAAATTTAAACATTTCTTTTGACTCAATATTCTTGGTTCATTTTGCTGCCCCTAAAATTATCATGTGACAATTCTAACTAAACCCTTAATCCCTGGCAACTGAATTAGTAATTGAGCATACTTTAAAGAGAGAGTTCAGGTTTGGTTATTTGAAGGATATTACATACATTTAATTGGTTACCAATAATAATTGAACATACTTTTTAGAAAATGCAGAGAAAATAATTCCCCGAGAAATTGTGTAGCTCAGAGATTAAGAGCTTAAACACACATCTTCCGAGTACATTCTGCAAGACTTTTCCATAAGACTAAGGTACATTACATTGTTTTCTGGAAAAAACACAAACATACTTCCATATTTATAAATAATACATTATGGAGTTCTCTCTTTAAATTTGGTAATTGTTAAAGCAAATGTCAAGTCAGGATAGGATATTGTCCCCTATACCATTAAAACAACATTTCTATATTTTCTTCAAGTTTCAACAAGACTAATGGGTTTCATGAAAAATCTCCCTTATATCATTGCTCGGGGCTGACAGATAATACTGCACTTTGGAGCCCTAATTAAAAAAAGTTGGAAAACTTCTGTTTTTAGATGAAAAGAATTGAAAACTAGAGATAATTGGAACAATGAAATCCTGTCTTCAAGTGCAGATCAGTAGATTAGATTTATATCCCAACATGTTCACACCTGGCCTCTGAGACTCAACTAGAAAGAGACACACATCACAGCAAACGTACATCACATGACTTGACGCAAGATTTGTGTGTGCCTGTGTTCACGTGTGATGTGGTTTCGCTCTGTAATTAAAGTCCTTTAGAAGCCTGTGCACCTGGTCTTGAATGAGCCCCTATGGCAGCAACACAGACACCATCTATCAGCTTCACACAGCACATCTAACAGTACTAATAGCGAGACTCAAAGAGATAGAGAGCAAGAGACTGTCTGATTAACATACTAACACACAGATTGTGAGGTTAGAATGAAGACAAAGAGCGACATGGACAGCGGCAGCAGTGCAACAGGTAGGGCAGGAAACCTGGAACACTTTTACAGGAAGACGTACAGGGAGATGACAAGTAAAGACACCCATACTGAAAAAACAAGCAGAAGATGAGAAAAACAAACAACAGAAGACAATACAGAAAGACAGAAAGATTAGGTAAGGGAAGTGAGACAGTACAGCGACAGACACAGACGCGAAAGACTAGCAGACATAGTGTAATTAGCCATCTTTCTTTTTCTGTGCCTGAAGGAGGCTGGCTTTCTAGTTTCTTCAAATACAGACACATCTCCAAACTGCATGACATAAGAAATGCTCCAGTAATCAGTATGAGAAGAGAGCTGTATGCTGTATACTCAGTGGGTGTGTACTTTTCTGTATGTAATGGTCACCTAGTGTTAAAGACACCAGGGGTAGGACCCAAGACTGTCTTAGAGGGTCCCCCTCTGTTCTGCTCCTCTTTGTGGAAGATAGTGATAAATCATTAATAAGCTCAACACTGCTCTGTGGTGTGTGTGCGTGTGTACATGTGCTTGTCCGTGCATGTATAGGGGGATTTCTGCCCCCTGGCTTCTATCCCTGTTACAGTGTTCACACACCATCATCTGTGTTTGGCTCTCTCTCTCTCTCTCTCTCTCTCTCACTCACTCACTCACTCACACTCTCGCTCTCAGATCTTTTATCATTGGCAGCAGAAACATCATCTTGGCTCATAAA